>JAXGGA010015614.1:0-28721 GCA_038373865.1 Uloborus plumipes
GTTTAAAAACACCCCCACCTTTTTTTATTTTTGACGTGGGGAAAATTTTGAGGGCATGTATCTCAGAAAATAAGTGGAGCAGGTAACTTTCCTTTTGGGCTTTTTCATACCTTTATACCATCAATCTGTGTACCAAATTAAAAAAAAATCCGAGTCGGTCGTGCGACCAACTTTTTTTTTTTTCGGTGATTTGGTATGGAATCGCTCATATATATATTAAGAAACCGAAGTCAAGATGAGGGGAAAAAGGCATTTGATCAAATTCGAATTCACCTAACGTCCATGATACGAGCCATTAGTAACTAAAAATTACCAAGAGCTAAAATAGTGCGAATACTTAATTTCTTCATATTAGCTACAATGCTTAAAATTCACTTTAAGTTATGAAAGTATTCTACTATTTTCCCTTAAAATTTACTGAAAGCAATTACATATAACACATTAGTTTTATTGAAAAACGGCTTTTTTTTTTTTAATTTATTTGTTTAAACCCCCACAACGGATATGGTGAGTGGGGGGGGGGAGTACAGTCTAAGAGCCACCAGGTGCCAGTGGGAAACGTACATGAAACTGAACATTATAGGTTTACAATATTCTCCATTTTTACCGCATAATTTAATATTTACCTGTTTACAATAGATTTAGTTTACTTAAAATGTCAACTAACTTGCCGTTCAGTTAAGAGTACTTTTTTTGAATGGAAAAAAAATACAATTCATAACTTTAGATGCTTGTTAGAATTATCTCAGCGAAAATGACTAAGCATTACTTTAATCCAGTACACATAGAGAAAAAAGAGTTCACCATACTTGCGTGAAAAATAAATTGACTGTTTGTTATTATAACATAGTTGAAAATTTATTGATTTCATTATTTATATTTTTCATTCTATTTTATTGATTTAATCATTATATCTGCACTAAAAATAAAACGACTGTTTGCATGGTTTGAAATCTATTTCATTTATTATTGCATTTGTACACTTGATGTAAAATATGAGATGCAGGACTGAGTCTACCTCCAATTCAAAAATAATAATAATAATAATTTCTTAATTTATTAAAATAATAAATGAAAACAATTCTTCTGTCTTACACGCTTCAATTTATTTCGATTATTTCACAACCTATAGTCATCTTAATATTATTCTTTTCTGAAAACGTTAAAAAATATGCCTCAGAAGGTTTTTTTCATTGTTATTTATTTTACTTGCACAGAAAAATTATTAACATCAAAAACTAGCAAATATTTTAATGCAAAAAATGAAATAAAGAATTAGTTCACGAAATTTGAGTTGAAAAATAAAATAAAAAATAGCTATCTCAGCAGCAGGCAAACTAGTAATCAACTTTTTACCAGATTATGCACTCTATTATTTTTGTATTCAAGTCCTCTGGGTATCTTTTCGTCACTATAATGTTACATAAGAGCAGATATAGACGTCATAATGCAACCACACATATTATGAATTTAAAGTAGAATCCAAATCAAAATTTTTATTCATACCTTTAAAGGATGGATTTTCACCCAACGAAAAAACAGTTTCCTCCCATCAGCTAATGATGCTATAAAACAGACCCAGCATGCTGTTTCTAAAAAAAAAATAAATAAATAAAAAATGTCACTAGATAGAATTGTTTCAAAAGTTATTTTTGTGGTATGGCAGTTTTGAAATACTGTACGTCTATACTTCGAAACATTTCTAAAACTCAAAACGTGATTTCACTTTTTCTAGCGAACGATATTAACTTATTCTTTTTTCCGAGAATTTTCTCCAGAAGTAAAGCTATTTTTTCTTTCTTTTTTTCTCTTCCAACAGTTACTTGGGTTCAACTGCTTGCTTTTCCTTTGTTTCATTCTCCAAGTTTCGTGGTTTCCAGAGACAGAAAAAGAAAAGCGAGTCGAAAACGGATCGGAAAAAAAAGTGAAGATTTAAGAAACGGAAAAATTTCTCTCTCAAGGAAAAATTGAGATCCAGGAAAAGTTCCCATTCCTTTTTATACCTTCTTGATTCCGGCTGTCAATAAAAACCACAGCTGTCTCTCCCTGGATCGAAGTCCGTCGTGAGAACCACTTGAAATTGAACAAGGGATCAATCTCACGAGAAAGTCATGACGTAATTTCGGAAAACGGCAGGGATTCTTCTAGAGGGACATTAAGTGAAACATACAAGACATTTGTCTGAATTGAAAAAGATATACTGTTATAGTTTGAACGAAGTTAAACCAATGAGTCATATGCGATTCAGATTTTACCAGTTTTTTTAACCCTCCAGAACTTGCGCCTTAAACAAGACACTCACACCAAGAGGAGGCGAGTCCTTTTTTTCTTTCTTTTTTTTTTTTTTTACATCAAATATTTCATGTGTTTCATAAAATATTATTATATTGAGGAACATTTGAAGTTCGGAATTAATATTAAATAAATAATTTGAAATAGAATTTTTTTTTTTTTTAGATAAGTACGTGGTTTGAGAAAAATTTCCCCTTGCGAGTTCTTAAATAACTCATTTTTACGTAATGGAGAGTAAAAGCTTTTTAAGTGTTAAAGCGAATATTTTGTAGACCACAAACAATTCTTGAAAAGTTAAAAAACAAAAATGAGTCCACAATGATAACGTGATAGAGCTAATCAAAAACTATTTTAATTTAAAATCTTTCTCTGCTTTAAAATATGCTTTAAATAAATTTCACGGCAGTATGGGCAATTTTTCTATTTTATAAATTTATAGGACCATTCCATATTTAATAAATTTGAAAAAAGATCATTTAAGAAGCCAATTTTAAGTGGTTGGTTGGTGTTTTGGGTACTTGTTACATATCAAGAAAAGAAATCTCAAAATGACGGATTTTTATTATTATTATTTTTTTTTGTTATTCCAGCTTTTCAGTTACTGATTTTTTTTACTGTAAAACTTAATGTAAAAAATGAATGCATTAACTGCTTTGAACAATCGTAGCTTTAAAAATGACTAAGAGTGATGTCACCTTTTCTTTATGTTAACTCTCGTGGTATCTCACCACGTTTGGATAAGTTTTTTGAAAAATATGACAAAAGATTCAGTTCTATAATGTTATTAGAAAAAGGGGCATAAAATTAGTTAGAAAAAATAGTAAATACTGCCAACTATATTATACAGGGTGTCCACTCCAATCGTGGACCAATAGCTAATTTCTAAACCGTTAGAGATAAGCATATAGTTTATTTTGGAAAAAATCTCCAAATTACGAAAGGAATTTGGATCTATTCAATGTTTTTCAAAAAAACAAATTTTGAAAGAGTTACGAAATTTAAATTTTTATACAGCCCCCCAGTCCAATCAATCATATTTAGTAAAACATTCTTGACACTGTAACGTTTAAAACTAAAAAAAATCACTCTTCTACCACAAAAATTGACCGAGTTATGACGTTTTGAAAAATCAAGATTTTGCATTTTTTCATGACGTCATCGAGACGGACCGTATGCGAAATCCTTCAAAATCTTGATTTTTCAAAACGTCATAACTCGGTCAATTTTTGTCGTAGAACAGTGATTTTTTTTAAGTTTTAAACATTATAGTGTCAAGAATGTTTTACTAAATATGATTGATAGGACTGGGGGGCTGTATAAAAATTTAAATTTCGTAACTCTTTCAAAATTTGTTTTTTTGAAAAACATTGAATAGACCCGAAATTCCTTTCGTAATTTGGAGATTTTTTCCAAAATAAACTATATGCTTATCTCTAACGGTTTAGAAATTAGCTATTGGTTCACGATTGGAGTGGACACCCTGTATACTTTGTAGCAATGGGGCATTTTTTGTGTGTTTAGGCCCGAAAATCGATACCAAATGGGGTGTAATAACTACAATTTTGCGTGAAAATTAACGCATTTTTATTTATATATTTACAATAATACACTCTAGGGCCTAAACTAGAATTTAAGTTATAGTTATTGCTAATTTAGAGATATGCACATAAACGCACTGTAGATATGAAAATATTGGTGATTTCGTAAGTGTTACAATAGTTAAATTTGTACAGAACTAGTGTATTTTACTTTAGAGCCATAACTCTAGTTCAAGCCCTCCACAATATCATTATAAAGTCCCATGGTAAGTTTCCAGCAAAAATATTCATAATTTACAGATTTATGGTATTTGGCTACAAATAATAACATCGAAAAATCGATTCTGAGATAAATGCAATTAAAGATATTTACTGAAACATGTGAAGCACATTGCTACATATATCAATTTTAAAAGTACCATGACCAACTACACCTTCTTCAGACTCTGTTACAGTCCAGTTCTAATGCTTTAACATTTTTAATTTTTTTTACCTATAATTAGAGTTGAAACATCCTTTAATTTTTGTTTTGATTTTGAACATCAGGTCCTACTTCCGGTACAAAAAACAGCCATGGATCCAAATTAAAATGTCTTTTCCTCTGCTTCTAATTATGGAAGGAGCAAAATTCAAAAAGTTCCCGAGAGAAAAAACATTTTTTCTAAATCAAACTTAAAAAAACGTTTGAAATTTTAGTCGAAAATTGAGTTTTCAAAGTGGTGAGATACTTTAAAAATTGTATCCAACATAAAGTCAACATGTTAGTTTAAAAAAAAAACAAAAAAACTTGAAAAGCTCAAATTTAAAGAGATCAAAATGAAATAAATTTATTTATTTATTATTTTTAAAAATATACACGTTTTTTTTTTCTTTTTTTTCTTTTTTTTTTTTTTTCTGAACCCAATTAGTAATTGAAACATGTCTTTGTTTAACGAAAAACTGAAGGGCGTCTTCTTGAAAGTTATTATTATTTTTTTTAATTTAACTGCCTGTAATGGCTATTTTGCACACCAATTAAAGAAGAACAGGGTAATAGCAAGTTTTAGCCGTGCGTGGCCAATGGTTTTGTATATAAGTTATTACCGAGAAGATGTTGTTCATTGATTTCTGCTTTCTTTCTCCAAAAGTCATAAATTCAAAACTAAAACCCACGAAAAAATCTTATATTTAATTTTTCTTATTGTTATCATCGTTGATTGGTAGAGACTGGATTGGTGTCATGGTTGATTTTATTATTATTCTTATTTTTTTATTTCTATTCATTTATTTTATTGTTAAATAAATTACAGCGCGAAAGCTAGCTGTAGAGGTTATTTAGACAATGTTAGGAAATTCACACTGGTATAAAGGAAATTATGCTCTTTTTATTGGAAAAACTCCTTATGCGTGTGCAAAGTTACTTCACTCTATTATTTACAAAACTAAATTGCCTTAAAATATTGTTGAGATTTTATTAAGCTGAGTGAATGAATTAAGAGATTAAAATAATTTATGTTTTAGTGTCACAAATTTCTTTTAAAACTTGAAATGTTTCCTATATCTGTCTGAAAGTTAGATAAGCTCTCTATATTTAACATAAAATTTCACTCAAAGAACTTTCATTATGATCCGTTTGATAAAACAAACTAATTTTGAACTTTCTTGGGGATTAACTCTTCATTTGCTAAGTTGATGATGTATTGAATGCGAAAGCACAAAATTCATAATTCACTAAAGATCACGGATCTGTACTTAAGAGTTTAGCGGTTTATAATATCAACTACTTATGGTTCAACTGATTTTAAAACTGTCTCATGAAGTTTCACTGCATAAAGCATGAAGTTTCACTGCACTTCAAGCATAAAACAATATGCGGGTATTATCATGAAATTCGGGACTCTATATTTGCTCTATGTGCTGAATTCCAATTTCAAAATCAAATACAGCTTTTCAAGGATTGCTTCAATTATGTTTGATAAATCGATGCACAGTAGCAAAGCCACTGAAGAACAGGCAAAATATGAAAGAGTACGAACTTAAACGGCTTGATTAAACACCAGGCATAAATCAAGCTATAGTGAAGATATATTCTCTAACTCAAATAAGGATTAATTGCAGTACTAAGCTGCTGAGAGGGTTGCTTCTCTAAAGTTTAAAGACAGTTGACTGCCAAAGCAGTTTACATTATGTAAGGGACAAATAGGGGCTGCAGCATTGAAGCTCTACTAAGTATTATTAAACAGCCCCTATAAATATCAACTCCTCATATGTACACAAAAGATGGAAATGTTTTATTCGCTAGAAATTAATCACCCGTAGGTAGTAGTTTATATATACTTATATTTCATTTAAATTTATTTTTTAATTTACTCTATTATCTTTACCCATCTCTTTTCAAATAAAAAATGAAAAGAAAACGGTGTAGTAATTCATGGTGTTGGTATTAAAAGGAAATGAAACTATAAGAGTGCGTCCTAAAAGAACAACAACTCGTATAACCAAAGTCCAGTATTCTTTCTCTTAATTTTTTATGGCAGTCATCTTTTCTCATCCTGGCGTCAGTTGATAACTCTTTAATATCTGCAGATTTTAAACTCTTTTCATACTTAAGCGTCTTGAGTAATTAATTAGTAATTACTGTCTGATTTTCTAAGGTAAAACCCTCCGCATTTTTACAAATACGTCAGGTCTTATCTGATATTTCCAAATTAGGGGTGATAGGTAAGATAACAATGAGAAGAGAATAATAAGAAGCATTTTGAGCCGTATCAAACAACGTAGAGAACGATGCTAATTTCAAATACATAGTTTCGTTGAATATGTCAAAAGGATAGAAAATGCAAGCTTTTGATTGAAAACTTCGGAAGGTTTCCCCTCAGAACCCATCACCACTTTTTTAAGTGGAACGTTTCACGAGTGCTAGGCGCGGCTTTCGCGGACGGACAGTATCTACCTTATTCTACTGGAAACGGTGTTGCAGTACGTGTGCATTAAAACAGCTTTTAACACTGCGAAAAATTGAAAAATCGGTCTTAAAGTGTTTTAACAAGGGCAGTGATGGCCTAATCAGTAGAGAGTTCAGCTCGCAGCTAAAGCGTTCGGGGTTTGATGCCAGCCGGTAGCAGATCATCCGTGTGCGTTAAGGGTGACTGGAACACGCCAATTATATCAGGGTCACAAAGTACTCCAGGTTCTTATTCCAAATCAATTTGTCTGTGTGTGCTGAATCAGGAGTTGCTCGGCTTTTGATTTGGATAAAAATGAAAGAAAAGTAGATGGATGGTGCTTCATCTATCGTGCGCTGAATGTACATGTACTAAAAGAAACCTTTGAAAATGCTTCATTCACAAGAGCTTGTTTTAGATTTAAATAAAGACTAGCTGCCCAGTGTGAAACATGCGCACTAGGAATGCAAAAACCCGGGTTTTTTTAGTAATAGTAAGAATGCGTGGGTTGCTCGTTTATTTTCACTGACAGCGGTGAAAAAATCTTTAAAATAATGTCTGACTTTTCAAGTTTGATAAAGCATTACGAAACCATACCTACAAGAAAAAAAACACCTTTGAGAAATAATATATTTGACGATGAAAAGTTAGATTAGAACTCTGCCGATGAAAGAAACATATTAAAACGATATTTTTCTGACTGAGTTTGAATTCATGTTCCTTCCAACATAAGCACAACGCGCTATCCAACTGCACCAGTGTGGGATAAGTCATGTAATTCGATAAAGGAATAAGGAAGATTTCACGTAGTGCAGAAAACTAGGCGTGAGAAATCTATATACACTGGCGGAAAAAAAAATCCCAACACCAAGAAAAAATTGCCGTAGAGTAATGAAATTTGGGTAATGCAACTGTCTAGTTAACATGTTTAATTGATTAAATGTACAAGATCACTGCCTAATTTAAGCTCAAGAAAATGCTGTGCAAATGTGAAATTATGTTAATTTAATAGAGGGTGTAACCTCCAGAATTTTGAAGGCAAGCCTGCAAGCGTGCATGCATTATGTCATACAGGTGCCGAATGTCACTTTGTGGTATGGAGTTCCATGCTTGTTGCACTTGCTGTGTCAATACTAGGACCGTCATTGCTGACTGTGGATGATGCTCGAGGTGCCATCCCATGATATCCCATACGTTATCAATTGGAGACAGACCTGGTGATTTTGCAGGTCATGGTAACATGTCAGCACTCTGTAGAGCACATTGCGTTACAGCAGCGATGTGAGGGCGAGCGTTATCCGGTTGGAAAACGCCCCCTTGAATGCTACTCATGAGGGGCTGTACTACTGGTTAAATTAACAGACTGGCGACAAATTTTCAGTCAGTGAGTTTGGGAAAACCACAAGAATGCCCTTGCTGTCGTAGGAAATTGCTCCAGAGACCATAACTCCAGGTGTGAGTCCCGTGTGTCTAGGCCGTAGACCGCTTGGATGCAGGCGGTCCCCTGGCCTCCTTCTGACCAATATACAGCCACCACTGGCACTAATTCAGAATCTGTTTTCATCAAAAATTACAACAGATCTCCACTCCGACCTCCAGTGAGCTCTGTCGTGGCACCACTGCCGTCGGAAAAGGCAATGGTTTGCAGTCAATGGAATACCGTCTACAGGCTGCCTGGCTCGGAGCTGTCCTTGAAGTAAACAGTTTCTTACCGTTCCTTGGGTCACGACGGTACCAACTGCAGCTCGAATGTCAGCCGCAGATGCAGTACGATGCGCCACAGCCGTACGCAAGATTCGGCGATCTTCCTTCTCAGTCATGCCACGTGGCAGCTCGGAACTTGATCTTCTTGAGGCAGTACCATCCCTTGCCCATAGCTTCCAATAATCATGCATGGTGATAACATTCCCACCCAAGTCTTTCTGCAATATCGCGAAATGAAAATCCACCTTCTCGTAGCCAATTTGTACGACCTCGTTTAAACTCGGTGAGCTGTTGATAATGGCTTCTTCGTCTTCTTAAAAGGTATTCCTGGCTAACATGAACGCAATTCGTCCAATTTCACGGGAAAATAATACACACGAGCTTCACAACACGCTTTTAAAACAAGCCCTATTTGCATGTTCTAAGTAACGCCAGCTGCGCCACACTTATGCGCGGAACACGAAATTTCAATCGATGACATCTTTCAGTTGTATAAACACGCCTACCAAATTTCGTTTATCTAACACAAGTCTTTCTTGGTGTTGGGATTTTTTTTTTCCGCCAGTGTATCTAAACATGGATGGTATGTTTGTATATATGTTAGTATATTTCTTATACAAATTCAGTTTTCGTCGGATTTTCATTAAACATGGCACAGAGGTTCCTTGTTGCACTACAAATCACATAGGCGGTGTTTTAAAATTAAAAAAAAAATCCAAAAAGCTCAAAACTCAAATTTTTTGTCTCAAAATGGCCATTTTCTTTCAATTTTGAATAAATAGAGTAATAGAGGCCTTTAAGCATGCAAAATGGCCTTTAAGCATGCAAAATGATAAAATTTAATACATTTAAATATGAGTGTTTTCCAACAAAGATTACGATTAACAATGAATTATCAATTTAAAGCTCACCTATTTCATTTTAGCATGAAATAAGATAAACATAATGCAATACCGGTCAAAGCCGGGTAATAAGCTAGTAATATATTCGATACTGATTGTTAAAAAGTAAAGATTAAAGGATTGAATCGCATGTGATTAAGATAACTGCGTACTAAGAAGCTGCATTTGCTGTTTTTGTATCGAAGAGAGCACTAATTCGTGAAAAAATTATATCATAAATTAAATTTCGTCAAAACTCAACATTGGTTGTTGTTGCTCCAAGGTACCTATACTAAGGCCCCTATATAGACGAGCCGACGCATCAAGATTAAGTTTGACCACTTTGGATCCAGCGCGTGCTTGAGGGTTGTCTTTTCTGGCGAGTTATTGCTTTTTGGTAACTTTTCACGTGAATTTAACTAAGCTTGGCAATGTCCCGAAACTTTGCTTTGGTAACCCTAGCTCCGCAACAATGAAAAATGAAAGTAAAAGTAAATAAGTTGGATCAAAAGTGGTGAAACTTAAGCTTGATGCGTCGGTCTGTCTATATAGCGGCTCTATGGAGGACTAAAGTTAAATGAAATTACTTTCATTGCACTTTATCTGCTTACAACGTGCTGGCATAACAAAACGAAAAAGGTTGTACAGAAAAAAAGTCTTCTGAATATTCGTTTTACATTTGCACAGATTTTTTTTTTTTTTTAAATGAAAAGACATTGATCCTGCTTTCACATACGGATTTGTCTTGGAACTCTTCTAAAAGATTTAAAATAGATCAGCAGTTGGTCATACATCAAATCCTTTTAAACATGTCTCGTCCAAGTTTCTCTTCTTGTATGAAAAATGTTTCACTATCTACATATAAATAAGACATAATAAAATTTTTAAAATAATATTTTCTAGTACATTTTGTTATCCCTTGTACGAAGCATTGTATTTTCGGGGAGAAAAGATCACTCAAACGTCAGCCTATATTTCCATTTTACTCGCCCTGAAAGAATTTTGCTAGTGTTTTTGGATTCCAAACATAGTAGCACTATACTATCCGTCCTTGAAAACCGCGCTTAGCACTCGCGAACAGTTCCACTTAAAAAGGGTAGATCGGTTGTGGGTGATAACTTTCCGAAGTTTTCAACGAAAACTTGCATTTTCTATATCTACTAAACAACTAAACTATGCGTTTGAAATTAGCATCGTTCCGCGTTGTTTGATACGGCGCAAAATGCTTTTTATTATTCTTCCCCTTATTGTTATCTTACCTGAAACCCCTATTTTGGTAAGATCAGAGAAGAGACCTGACGCATGCGTAGATGCGAGGAAGGTTTTGCCTAAGAAGATCGGACTGTAGCATGTAGCTGTGCCACGGAGAAATCGCTGCTGACCTTGTAGCGGAAACAGAACACTTCATTCTAAACAGGCAATATAGCATTTTCTGGATAGAATATCTTAACCGATACAATCAGCGAGACCGCACTAGCAGTTAAGTGTTTACTGATTGCGGTTAACTATTCGTAGTCAAGCTTTACTGCTGTCTATTCGGCACATTCTATTTCACGATCCATTTTTTCTTTATATAAATGTTCCTTATTTCTGTCCTTATAGGGGAGAGTTGCTCATAGTTCTGTCTTTGTTACAATCTGCTTCTCTCCCTCTCTTTTCGATTTTTGTTTCTGAATATCCCTTCTCTGCTTTGAATTTCTATTTAGGTACGTAGATAAAATGTTTGGTCAATATACATCCATAACAGAACATACCGTAAAAGAACATGTGTAAATATAACATGGATACTTCATAAACTCCGTATGTATTGTATAATGTAATAACTTAATAAACTTCGCTGCTTCCATCAACAAAATGTTTCTGCTCTGAATTGACAATATTTGAAAAGGCTCTTCATTTAGGGGGGGGTCAGGCGTCAGGGGGTCAATTGCCGCCCCCCCCCCGGATTTGAGAAAACAGTGTGTTTACAGTGGGTGTGGTTTTTATTGTTTTCCAAAGAAATTTCATTGTGTTTGCACCCTTTGCCCCCCCCCCCGGAAAAACTTGAAATGACGGGTGTGTATTTGAACAAAATCTATAAACACACCAAGTTTTATGATAATGGTTCAACTTTTCGAGCTAATGTATTACGCATTTAAAAACTAAATTATTATTAACGAAATAAAATTATACATATTTTTTAAACTGTTTTATTAAAATATATTTTTTCTGTGTTTATTAAAATATTCGTCTGCAAAATTATCCCACTTTTCATTTGATAGCAATTGCAATGCTGACATTCTTATGAAACGTGCCAGTATGACAAAGTCACACGTTTGATTCACACTGTCATTTGCGACCTAGTTAGTAGGCGGAAATATATGGTTAAGAATCAAGTCTAGGGATATTTTGTACCCTGAAAATCTTCAACAGTTTTTACAGGGAATTATGGAGGGAAGGGGGGGGGGCGGTTCCGCATCCCGTGAAAAGAGTGACAAATTTTGCGTTATTTGTAAATGGCCCCTTTCGTACGAAGCCCTATATTGTATCGGGTTTCTCTAAAATGTTTTCTTCTGCCGAATCTATATATGGATCGGGATCAATTCCGGATTCGAGTAAAAAATTCTACTTTATGGAGAAAGGAAAGAACAACGAAAAAATGTAAACCGGAGATTTGACACACACTCTATTTCAGCAAGCCGATATCTTATATTCAGGCCGATAAAACAAGCCGCCGATCAAACGTTTGCTAAAATTCAACGGGGAAAAACGCATTTGTTTTCAGTATTTCGTTTTTTTTTTTTTTTACAATCATTTTAATTCAGGAAAAAAAGTTTTTTAAACGCACCCTGGCTTTTATTTCCGTTGGCTGCAGAACATGGTTTTTAAACCAGTGTTTCCCAACCTTTTTGAGCTCATTGCCCCCTTCAAGAAGATGCCTGACGCCTATCGCCCTCCCCCCCCCTTTTTTTTTCGTCGAAAAAACCGTAAGTTGGCGCAAATGAACACCGATATTATTAAATATTTAAGTACCTAACTTTGATTTGAAGTAAAATGTACGCACTAAGACAATTATAACCAATCACTTTTAAGTTAAAAATATTACTAAATAAACAAAATACCGCAATTTTTTCTTTCACACAACGCACTAATAGAAGCATTTGAAGGGTAACATTTAACTAAGATCATCGACGTACTTTTCAAGAAACGTAAGTACATTTTTCAAAAAAAAAAAAAATTCTACACTGGAATCTGGGGCCCTACTCTCATTGTATCGTCAATATAGTCGATACCGAGAATACGGGTTGTTTGTGCCCCGTGACGTCACATCTCGTTAGACACGAATAATCGCTAATCTCAAAGCCACTTCTAATTTAAGGTATCTAGAATCGCGCCGAGAAGTTTACGACCGGGTAAGAAGACGTGAGATGGCTTCCTCGGCAGTGAGAAGCTGTTTGTTTATTCCATTTTTTTCTCAACGCGAAGTGTGCCATAATGTTAAAAGTTCTGAAAATGTGGTTCAGTATGTTTTACATTGAGAGTTAAGATTTTTTTTTTTTTTTGAGTTTGAATTTGGGAGAGGCATCCATTTATCGGCAGTAATTGGAACTCTGCAACTTTGCCGATTATCTGTAATCATCCTTATTTTACTGATAAATTGGCCAAAATTTTGCAAATTGAAATTACTTTAAGGTATTCCCAAAGCTTGAATTTATATGTGTACTTAACCACTGTGTCCATCTAACCCAGGGGGAGGTACATTCCCTTTAATAAAACGAGCTCTTTACTCAAATTCTATTTTTGTTCAGGGAAGGGGGGGGGGCATTTTGATTTTATCGTATCGTATTTAAGTTTATCGTATTTAAGTTATTTTTTCTTTCAATTCTCAAACATAAAGTGTTTTAAATGCATTTTGGAAAAAAGATCCGCAGACATGTGATTTAGGATCTCCATTTTTTTTTCTTATGCATTGCCCCAAAAATAGGGACTTGTACTTAATATTTAGAGAGTGAATATATATCTCTTATTGCGAAAAGGCAAAATATCGCGAAAAGCAAAATTGAGTCTATCAAAATCATTCCAAAAAAGCGCAGCCAGCAGTAAAATTTTTCCCCTCTCAAAAAAAAAATTTTTTAAAAACACGTTTTGAAAAAGCGATACCTAGACACAGGCATGACTTTTTGTAGGGCATTGAGCACGAGCTTTTTTGCTGACCCCCCCCCCCCCCTAAAAAAAACAATATAATAATAGTAAAATATTTTGGGTTTTAAGTTTTTGAAGAGTATTTTTTTAAATTTTTTTTTTTCTTGTCATAGGCATATAAATTTCTCCATTTTAAAAAACTTTAGTGGGTTTGACCCCCCCCCCCCAAACGTTGGTTCCAGAGCCGGCCCCTATACCTATGCTTAATTTTTTCCCCTGCCCAGACGTGTGATTTTTCTTTACTTGCATTTAAAAGACTGAAATACAACTATTTTTGCGAAAAAAAAAAATGAGTAACGCAAAAAGGGGCTTTTTTTCTTAAAGTCTCAATTTTTTAAAATATTATTGCTAAATCAAAAAATCGCTGAAAAAAAAGTCATGAAATTTAAAAGATTTAATTTAACAAATATTTTTTAAATATTAGTATTATTTTTTTTAAGTTTTTTATAAGTTTTTTCATGTTTAGTCGAAGCATTTATACATTAGATGAAATTCGTTTTATTTGAATTTACCCCGCTTAAGCTTTTATGCTCGTATTGGGGAAAAGAGCACAAATTGGTTTAAAATTTTAATTTTTTAAATTATTTTAAAAACCCAAAATCTTAATCTGCCCCAGTGCTTTTAATATTTTGGGTCTTTAATCTTTTTTCATCTATTCCCCAGGGTAAACTGAACCCGAAAGTTAAACAAAAGCACGAGCGAAGTTGATGAATAACGCGAGTGAGATATACGTTATTTGATTGTCCAATCCTTTTTTTTCTCGTTTTCGCTGTAAAAGGAAAAAATTCTCCTTGGGGAATTAGGGGTTTTTAGATAGCACAAAATTTTGAAAAAGCGACTACTTTTTTGGCTTTTTTTGCTTGTCGTGAGGGATAATAGACGTCACTGAATTCAGGAAGTTTCAGAGTGGGCCCCTGGGGGGGAAAATTAAAATCATTGAAACTAAAATTCTGAAGGAAAATAAATTGACCTGAAAATTCATTTTAATTACAATGAGTAACAAAATACTTCCAAATTTACCCAGGTGAAAAGAAAGCTCTTGAACTTTAATTTGTTTCTTTTTTAATTGTGATTAATTTCTAAAACCTGAAAAACCCGGTTTTTCTACAATTTTACTATTTCGGTTTTCGCTACCCTTTGTATTACTACTGTTTTTTCCCCTTTCAAAAAAACCCCACCCCCCCTTTTCGCCCTTTAAGAATTTACCACCCCTTTAAGGAGTCATCATCCTTTTGGGGGCAGGGCTAGGTACCACTGATTTAAATTTTTAAAAGGGATTGTTTCAACTTTCTTTTAAAGACTAAAAAAGGAAAACACAATTTTTAGAAAGTTCGGCAATACTGCCAAAAGGCAGGGATTCAAGTGAAACGGCAATCGCAAATTACAATCGCGACGGGAAAATGAATTAATTAAACGTTCTTGAAAAAAAATCGTGACGTCACGTGACGTTTGCCTTGAAAACAGTAGATAAAAGTACAGCCTACTTGGGAATAAGAGGGGGATCGAGAGGTGTTGTGACTCTTTTTTGGCTCCCCCCGTAGTGACTTCATCCCAAATTTTTAAGTTGATGTAATGTAATTCACTTCCGTACGATTGCAATTCGAAACGATCGCAGTGCGTTTTACTTGAATCCCTGCCTAAGATGTAATTTTGTTACACTAGTAGTGCCAAACCACGGCCGCGGGTTTACATTCAACCCACAAGCTGATACTCGGCCACTATTTTCCCCAATGTTGCAAATTTTAAAAAATAGGAAAAGTAAACAATGTCACAAATTTTGAGTCAAATATTCAGAAAATTGGGTTTTTGAAAACATCATTTAAAATACACTAATCATAGCAACAATTTTTGGTTTTTAATTTTCTTTTCGGTTCCATATTTTCCCCCTGTTTTTTAGAAAAGAATTAACGTATTTTTTAAATTTTTTTATTTTTTTTTGCCCCAACGAGAAAGATTTTTAACATTAAATGCTGCTCTCTGGCAGAAAAAGGGAGGGGAACCCTATGGAAAACGATCCAAAATTTCAGTTTAACATGTCTCTACGTCTTTGTTTTCATTAAAATGAAGACATTAAAAATTTATGACTGAAAATTTTTACAAAATTCAGCAAATCAAAAAAAATGTTTCCAGATTTTTTTTATGATGACAGTCGAACCACGCTTAATGGAATATGCCATTTTGCCACGAAAAAAATATCTAATAAGCGGGATATTCCATTATCCGGGATGAAAATAATGCATTTCAATGGTTTGGTACATTGAAAACGTATTACATTAAGCGGGATATTCCTTTAAGCGATATTCTAATAAGCGACTCGACTGACTTTAAAAAAACAGAACCGAAAGAATATACACAACTCCGTTGGGGGAAAATAAAGGAAATATTTTGCACAATTAAATTTTTTTGATATTTGAAAAAAGCGTTTTGGATTCCATACCTAAAAAATCGGAAATGTTTGGGAAATTTAGTATTTTTTCGTACTTTACCGAAAACAAATTTTAACCTTTTTTTTTGTTTCTTTTTTCATAGTTTAAAGGGGGGGAAAACAAGGGAGGGGGAAAAAAGCCCCACCACGCCCCTCACTTGGGGAATTGCAAAAAAAAATTTTTCGAAAAAGGGGAAATTCTAAAAAAAATCAAGTGCACAGTCCATCTTTTATGGCGTTAGGGGAAGGGATGGGGGTTTTGGGGCTTTTTCGAAAATTTTTGGGACCTTTTAAAGATGTAAATGATGAGGGTCATTTTTAAAAACTTTCCTCCCGGGAAACATTACGAAATTAGGAAAATGTAAAAAAAGCAAAATTTTTAAAAAAAAAACCCTTTTTAAAAGAAAAAGGGATAAAAAAGTTCCGGGGGCCCTCCTTTCTCCCCCTCCTTGGGTTTGGCCCCTATATTTTAGACGTTTTAAAACAAAATAATGTAAAACCCCTCTCCCAAAAAAAAACCCTGAGTGAATTCAATTTCGTTTGTAAAAGGGGTTTTTGTAGTAAAAAAATCAAACGTTCCATCCCCAAAAAATTTTTGGTCCGGGGTTTATAGGCTCACTTCTTTGCATTTAAAAGGGGAAACAAAACAAGACACTAGTTAGATAATTTCAATTTTTTTCAAATTTTCGTTTTTTTTATGTATTTATTTTCAGCTCAAAGGTATTTATAAAGACTTATTAAGCAGTCTACTAATAACGTTAACAAGCGAAAATCTTCCTTCTATTTCATCAACTACCGCAAATTTCAGGATTTGTGGCATTACTTAAGTCAAGACCTATTTGAACCCAAAAGTGTGGATAATTCATGTGTGTAATGGCACATTTTCATTCGTAACGTTGAAATATATTTTTTTTTTTTCATTTTTCAGTAATTGACGTGAAAACGTAGGATATTTGTGTAAAGTTTTCGAATACCGACAAAAATATTTTTAAAAAATCTATATGCATAAGTTCACTGTGTAGTTATTGATTCGGTTAAGTCATAAATTTTAACCAAAATAATAATCCGCATCATATGGGAGTTAACTTTCGTGATTACAGAGAAGACCAACATGCAACTTCGCAAGAAGACCACTAGCTAAACCAGAATTCACTTCATTGGTTGCTCTCAACAGTTCTTACATGGATATGAAAGACCGAATTTATTAGATTTTCAATACGTATGAAAACGAAGGACTCTGAGGAGCTGACCCCCAGAAACCCCCTCTCCAGTCTCTTCGTCCCAGGTATTATCATTTCTGTGGATGTCGCATCCATATTGTAACGAGTCCGTAGCACCTTCAACTTTCTTCAAATGAGCATTCCAATCTTGAGGAAGTAACTATAAATTTATTTACAAGTATTTACACTATTTACAATATGAGCAGGAAACAATTGCTAAACATCCAGCAATTAGGTAGCAAAACAGTACACTGTACTCTCAACAGTAACTCAGCACCACGTATCAAACGTGAACAGTAATTAAGCAATTACAAAAGCAAAACAAAAAAAATATATATATTTACGGTAAAGCCTCATTAATCAAGACCCCTTTAAACCGGACTTCACTTAATCCTGACAGCCATTTAGACGTGCATACTGTATAGATAAAAGACGAGACAGAGTAATAACGTATTTTTGTAATGCATTTCTGTAATTTTCTGTTATGCAGTTTTATATCTCATTCGCTTAAATTCAGAATGCAATTTCAATTGCGTACACAAATTTATGTCCCTTGGCTCAATTTATGGGTTATTTTGCTTAATCCGTACTTTCATTATTTCGGACGACACGGATTCCTTGTTATTCCGTATGAAAAAGGTTCCTCTGTACATATGAGATTGATTTTTTTTAAAACTTCATTTTCGTTCTCAGTGCTAGACTTTATAAACATCCTGTATAATTTCTTAAGGGACAACAATAACGTAACTACTAGGGATGCACCGATAAGCAAACTTACCGATTAACGATTAATCGGTTGTTGATAATCGACAGGTTAATCGGCTGAGCAGATTAATGATAAAAATGATTTTTTTTTTTTTAATTCTACCATTTCACAATCACTTTTTTCTCTCTTATACAATTTCGAGTTTAGAAATAGTAAGTAATTTATTTCCGAGAGAAGATTTTTTTCATTTTCCTAATTTTCACAAAATAATTTCAATATTTTATCAAATTTTTTAGAACCTATTTTCATATTGTTGTCGATAATATTATTTAAACACATTGTTAATTGCATTAATTGGACATAAAAATAAAAAAAAAATGGGGGGAGGGTCTGTGGTGAGCTCTTCCAATTTAGAGTACTTTTTAGTTTAAAATTTTAATAATCAGTAGCGATTAAATTCAAGACTTTTATTCTTGTGAACATTAGAGTTTATCTAAAAGTACTGTGCTAAGGAGAAAACTATCGCCACATTAAAAATGTTGTAATATTGTCTATGTGTATATTTATTCAAAGTAGGAGAATTAATTTATTAAAAACTTCATATCAACTGTGAGTATTATTAGTCACTAAAATCGCTCATCAGTTTCTAAGAGAAGGTAAACTTTAAAGAATAATATTTAAAAAATATTTTTTCAGCCGGTTAATCGGCTCAATTTTGCGGATTATTAATAACTGGCAAAGTGGCAGATTATGGCCGATTAATCGGTGCATCCCTAGTAACTAACCACCCAGTTCTCTCAAACTTCCACTATTTCTCCACAATACCTTAACCAAAACGCATTGGTTGGTCCAAATAAAGCAATATTTAGAATCCCCGAACCGCCATTTTCCCTCAGCTGTCTTACAGGGCAGCTTTTCCGCATACGCAAGCGAATTTTTGAGCAGCCGCCGTCAACATCAATCTTCGCCCCAAGAGACGGGACAGTTCCTTGATCCGCGGGACAGCATCGTGATAAATGGGACCGAGGAAAAAGAAGAGACGAGGTACACAAGAGAATGAAAAAGAGTTGACTCGGGATTTTGGAGGAGCATAACTTCTCGCTCTTCTGGGTAGTTATGCATGCCGGAAGGTTTAAGAGCCCCGTCATGAAGGATAGAACCAGGATCAAGGTCAGGGATGGAGGTCAAAATGTCTCGAGTTTTTCTGGGAGAAATGGAAATGAGGGACTAATGCTGGCAAGAAATTAGATTACTTTTTTGGAGGAAAGTAATGGCAGGGCATTACATAGTGAAACTTGATTATTATTATTATTTTGATTTTCCTTACAAAATGACAAAATTAAAAGAACGAAAACAAGTCTAAATGGATGCACAAAAATATTTGATAGATTTCGTGAAGGTTCAAATTGTTGAAAGGAAAATTTTGTTTTTGTATCAAGCAGGAAAAGGGCACTATGTTCCCCCCCCCCTTTTCTTACCTATGCCCCCCCCTACCTATTTTTTTATATTAAGACTTAAACACCGTTTTACTCAACTTTTTATACTCTGTTTGAAGGAATAAAGCATCACGGTTTTGAAAAACTAATTTTCCTCTTTTAAGCCCTCCTTCCAAAAAAAAAAAAAGACAAGCTGACAAATGAACTTAAAATAGAAACTTTTATATTTTGGCAATTTATTTGGTTGGCCCTTTTACCTCCCAAGAACATTTTAAAAATCTAACTCACGTCTCTGGTGGAGCAACAAGAGAGTAATTTCAACATACGCATGAAAAGACGGGGGAGTGATATTAAATTGGAACTATATGTAGGGCTTCATAGCAAAAATTACAAAAACCTACTTTCAAAAGTTTTTTTTTTTTTTTTTTTTTTTTTTAATACAATCCAGCTCACTTACTGGGCCATTTTGCCACAAAAAAGCCTAATACGCGGAATATTCCATTATCCGGGATCAAAATTCGTTACAACGGTTTGGTTCATTGAAAAATGTATTATAGCGGAATTTTCTTTTAACAGATTTTCTAATAAAAGGGGCTCGACTGTATGTATTTTTAAAGAACAAAAATGCAAAAAAAAAAGAAGAAAAATCTGCCGATACTGCCCTTTATTTCCCACGGCACACAGTGGAGTATTTGAGTGAAAATCCTGGCCAAAAGTCGAAAATTGAAAAGTTATCCGATTTTTATGAAAATTTATTTTATAATACTTGATTAACTGATGCATCGATCGGCACCAGTTTTGGAAACTTGAGCCCCATACAACTGCTCACAGCCTCGGTCAAAGATGAAGTTTCCGTGATAATTTTCGCTTTTTTGTTACGTTTCAGCCTAATTATTACGTTTTGATGTAGATTTTTTTGTGACGTTATAAATGAATGGATTAAAACCAAACCAGTTTTACTGGTTAGAGAACTGTCAGGGCCTTGTGATAAATTTTGATTCGAAGTAAATAGTTTTATTTTTTGTCGTCAAAAAAAAATAAATAAATGCTTGTTGCGAGAAATTTTTAATGGCTTTTTCCCAAATTTAGAACTAGTGAAAGCTTTTTAAGTGGTTGTCGCGCTTTGTCGAGCTATTTTGAAAGTTGGAGCTTATTTGTGAAAGTCTCATGTGCTGATTTCTGCAAAAAAATGTTCCGAAAACAGTTGCCATTTTTTTATATGATTTTTTTAATAAAATGTATCACTTATCATTTTGGTCAAGTCTTGATATTAAAACGAATTTGGCAATGAAATTTTAATAAACTTGCAACTCATGTTTTCATTAACATTAAGTAGGTGGTGAATCCAAATAACAAAGCACAAAAATAGCAATAAAATTTCAGACACGTGTTTCAAAGTTACGAGAAACTCCTTTATCAGTACATAAAGATGTGAGCTTAGAGTTGAGATTCAATGAAGTAACTTCAAAACGCTCTTTTTATATTCATACTTTTTTTGCATCGATTGTGCCCTTGAAACATGTACATGGAATTTTATAACTGTTCGTGAGTTTGATTATTAATTTTTTTATGTAGGCTAATCCGTCAATCAATTAAAATAGTTTATTCTCACTACGAAGTTTTTTTTCTCTTTTAAATTAAGATAACTTAAAAATACATTTATATATGCATGTTTTTCTTTCTTTATCATTGTAGAAAATTATGTGAGGGGGCATAAGGGGGGGGGGGAGAGGTAATTTCCCGTTTATATATAGTATGTGAGTAAATTTCTTTTCTAGTGCATTTCCTATCGATATCATGATTTCTTAAGACGTTTTACCTACTCACTGTGAAATAGAAATCATATTAAATTTGAGTCCTAAGTTTCTATTCGTAGAATTCTTAGTGGGAAACATCACAGTGCTATGTAAACTGTTTTGCACACAAAAATCGACTCAATGAATGGGTACTATTCGCTTCCATATGAGTGTGTCCAAGCTTGCGAACATTTCACTAACGACATTGGTCCCCCTCACCAAGGCCCTGCACCTGCACTCTTGAAATCGGATATCTAAGTCCGATCAGAGATAGGGGAAGGAAGGAGAAGACCACTGAGAAACAGAGGAACATTACATTACGAACTACTATCATTGAAGAATCACACGCGTCATTTTTGAGCTCCTAACCATGGAAAAAGAATTTAGCAGGCTGCAGTTGTACGAATTAATTAAGGAATGTCCCGATAAAGCACTTGATAAAAAACTACAGTTTATGGAAATTAGAGTGGCTGAGTTAGTAAGGTGTTCAGAAACTGAGAGAAGCTCCATTAGCCGTTGCCTCAGATATTTTAAATCCGCCTTCAAGAAAAAATAGTCTTCGGCAAATAACATTATCTTTAGATGCAAGTTTTAAGTGTGTGGGAGAGAGGGGGGGGGTAATGTATATACCAGGGGGAGGAGGGTTGGTTCACCCCAGGTCACACCTAAAATTGATTAAAGTGTTTGTGAAAAATATAAACACTTCAATATTGAAAATTTCCAACAATATTTTTAAAATTATACAGAATCTAACAAATTTCAAAGGTAAATAGTGCTCATTATTGCGGCGGGGGAGGGGGGTTACGTAGGCATTGTGCATATTTTACTTAAAATACTTTCAAAATGCATACTTGCCTTTTCATTCAAACTTTTGTTGCACCATATTAAGAAAAATTATATTTTCCAGAAATTTTAAAAGTTCATAATTTGATACAACATGAAAAGTTGTTACTTTACCTTTTTCTGGAGGGAGGCGGGGGAGGAAGAGTACACATCAAATTACCACTATGGATGCCCCAGAGTTAGTTACAGTAGTCTTAGTGTGTTTTTTTTTTTTTTTTGTGCAATATTTTAACGATTATAACCGATCGATTAAGTACTAGAATTCAGAAAAAAAAAAAAAATGTTCAAATTTGTTTTGCACAGAACACTGGGCTTTGTAAACAACATTTTTTTCTTTCATAAACAAGTATTAATTACAGTGCATTCTTTCAAATGACCAGAAGTACATCGCATTAAATGCGCTTTCTTATTCCATTTTTGATCCAAACTAGATTTTGGCAAGTAGCCAGCTGTTCCGGTAGAAACGCTCCAGAACGAAAATCGGTGAAAATATTTCTTTCACCTCTTCATAAAAAAATTCATTAAAAATCAATGGAGCAAGATAACTTCACCTTTTTTGCTTTAAATGAAGGTGAAATGTTTACATTGTATTCTTAAAAAGTTTCAGAGCAATAACACCATTAGATTTTTGGATGCATGAATTTTAATTTCCGTTGATTGATAAATTAAAAAACGTCAAAAAAGTGACCTTTCTTTGAAAATTCCTGGAAAATCGGGATATTACGTTAGAACTTCAAACAATTTAGACTTTTAAAGACATTGATTTGCTCTAAATGGTGATGCATCGTTTTTCTTCCTACATTTACTAGAAACCTTCTTACGGTCGTAAACTCGTAAAAGTCTAAAACATGGATAAAACATAAAATAACTATTTTTCTAAATTAAATTTTTAAAATCGAGCTTCAGGTTACAACATTGACCTTTCAGAGAGGTTGTGTACCAAGTTTCATAGCTGTAAACTGGATAGCTTCGCTGTACATTGCACAAACGCACAGAAGGGTATTCCCTTCAGAAGAGCAAAAATATCGAAATAGTTTTGGCCAGGATTTTCAGTCAAATACTCCACTGTGCGGCAATATGACCCACCAACATATTTCTTGTGTACCAAACAAAAGTTAGGAAAATTTCTTTGGCTTTTGTATTATTTTTTTAAGTCTAACTGAAACAGTACCATAAGTCACGTACATATAAAGTCGAAAATGTAAACATAACAACACATTTAAATATTAATCAAGTCCAATTCTTCCACATGTGAGACGCCCCATCTCACAGTTAAGATTCAATGTACTTTTTTGCTTGAATAAGATATTTGAGAAGAAAATATTTTTGGAAATGGGTATCTCTCTTTTTATAGCGCTGTGAATTAAAGTAAATATCAAGTGTTTGTTAAAATTTATTTTTTCTAGATAAAAGTTACACATCATCTTTTGCTAAAATGGAGCTTCTAATGCATTGTTAAAGAACTTGAATCAAGCGCAATACATTTCGAAAAGCAAATATTAAAAACTTAAGTATTGCATTGTTAAAATTCGTTGAACATTTCATTTGAAATAAGTGTTTATCATCTTAGTAGGATTAAAATACACATCGCAATACTAAACGCTACTCTTTAGGATAAAAACATTGCATAAATACAAAACATTGAAACAAGTCGATACAAATTTAGAAATAGAGTTGAAAATTGCACTATCAAAAACAATCCGGAAAACTTTTCAAGTTTATTCCAAATTGAAACTCACAAACCACCTAGTAATACAAGCTGTATTGAATACAAGAACAGATTTACACTGATATTTTTTAACAAGTATTTAAAATACCACATTTTTTTCATACTTTCATAGAATTCCGACCTCTTGCAACAGATCAGTAGCTAACTGATTATTTTCACGAACTAGTTCTTTCCAGCTGTCACTACACATGATTTTGCCAAAGTTCCCAAAAATGTACTTCTTAGCTGCCGATTTCAATGTGCTATCGTAATGGTAAAAAGCTACCACATACACATCACAAACGTTACCAACAGACAGGCTTTTGATCAATTTGGCAGAACAAATCTTTTTCAAAGACAATATAAGATACTTATCTGAAGCCAAATACAGTTTCAAATACATTTCAGAAGAAAGTTGGGTCAACTGACCTGTATACAAGTAGAGAATCAGGACTTCTACTGTGTTAGAGTCGAAGTCTTTGATTTCCAACTGATTACTCAAATTTTCCAACGTTTCGCCGTGTAGCATGGCCGAGAAAATCGGAGATCTTGCTGCTAGAACGCACTTATGGACAGGAAATCGAGAGTTCTCAACAATAATGGTAAAGTCACTGAAAGTTTTCGAAAGGTACAGGGCCTCGAAATTTTCTGACAAGCACTTTAAACTCTTTGAGGATAGCTCGTTCGAAACATCATCTTCTTTTATAGCACTTTGAATGACGCTGAAATTGCATTCCAGTGTCAGAGTGTCATCATGCAGTTGATTTTTTGCTTTCAAGTCACAGATAAAGCCGATGAAGATATGGATGTAATTTTTCGCGCTCTTACCAATTATAAATGATTTTATCTTTTTCTTCGACTTACTTTGGTCACTTGCGATGATAGATAATTCGTAATTGATTCTTGAAAATACAACACCTGAATAATTCAGTAGTTGTGCTCGGTAGTACAGATAGTCTTCCTTGCTTCGCTTTTCATACACATCTATGAAACTCTGCCAGGATGATTCAGGTTTTGTGGGCAGAGAAAACGTTGGACCTGGCACGGCACTCTTATGCCCACAATGCGTTTGTGAAAAGGTTTCTATCTTCCACGTTAAGGAGACTACGTCAGCCTTAGGAACAGTGCAAGCTGAAATCTTTCTAGACATAATTTTTTCGAATAATGCAAAAACAAATTAGACGTGAATTAGAAACTGCTAGCAATGTGTGGTTATAATCATCTCGAGCTAAAATTCTTGGGATAGTGAAAGACGAAAGTTTAGCTGAAGATCATTCAAACACTACATGCAACAGCTGTTACAGCTGTGATTACAAGTACCCAAATCCATACCCTGGCGTTAGATTTGTGAAGCTAGTTCCGCGGAAAAACAGTTCACAGAATTGTATTTTTCTATTAGATAATCGCTAGCAGATTCTCCAACGACTTCGAGCTATTTAAAACCTAACTTTTAAAAATAGGTAATTGAGTTAAATAATTCATTAACATTCATAAAAATTATTTAAGAAAAGATAGAAATAGTTTAGATTATGTGCTAGTGACGTACTTTGATTTCGTTGCAAACAAAGGGTAGCTAAAGTTTCTGCTGGCATTGAAGGGGATAATTATTGCAACAATAAGCACACAAATCGGGAAAGGGGTGTTATAATTGTCATTTTTTTAATTATTTTTTTTTAAAGAAACACACATATAGCATATTTGAATAAAATTGCTTAGCTCTGATGAAGGAGTAATAGTGCAGTCGGTGATCCATGTGAAACAATACATAAAACTCACGAGTTTCGAATTCAAAGGTGCATAATATTCTTTCATTATTTCTCGATGGAAAAGACAATATTTTGCTCTATTCACGAGTTGTTTTAATCATTCTAACACTGTTTCGAAGTAATATCGTGCACGATTATATCATTTTGGTGAAATTTCATAAAGCTTGGTATTTTTAATTGGCATAGCATGCTGAAAAAATATTTTACGTCTACATTTGAAGTAAATTAGTGTATAATATTTCTGTGCTTTAAAGTAGATTATTTGTCTAAAAGGGCACTTTAAAAGTATTCTAAAGGAGTTTCATAAAAAAAATTTTGGAATAAAAATTACATGTGAGGAGGGGTCTTTTTTCCGGGCCCCTCCCAAAATCTATTTCTGTATCTGCCCCTGTCCATGTGGTACATTTTCATTTTGCTATCTGTCTACATTTCCCTTCTTTATTCTTCAAACTTGCTCATGTATTGGTTTACGCTGTTAAGCAACTGTCTGTTGTTAATTCCCGATGCAGCAAGGAAAGGAATCATACGTTTGACGAATCTGTGTACATCTGTCTGTGGCACTGAGTGTTGTTTTTTTTTTTTCTCACCCATATACATTCGCATTCTTAGACAATTAAGAGAATATTGATCAGATGCTAGAATGTTGATGTTGGAAAACGGGAAAGTAGGCTACTTTAGATCTTGGCGGAACTTCTTGCTTAAATTGTTGAAATGTTTTGAATGTTAAAAGTCATCTTGAAAATCGAGCAATCTAATAATATTAAACGGTTATTGTCACAATCAGTGGCATACGAACAAAAAAATCGGCTGGGTGATATTGTTAGATTTCGGAAATCTTCCAAGTTTAGGAGGGATATCCCCAACTGTCAAACAACCCCCTGGATAAACCTTGGTGTTGGTGACGGATTTACCATGTCTCAACTGTCGCAATTGTGACGGGGCCCTCGCGACCATAGGGGACCAGAAGGAGATATAAAAACACACATAATGAATGTTTTACATAGTTCTGTGTTAGACCATGGGATCCCCAAAAATTTATTGTGACGGACCTCAAAACCAGTAAATCCCCCACTGCCTGGTCATGGGTAAAGGGAAGGTGCCATCCTCTGGGAGAGCGTTTCTCAGTCTTCTTTGACCACGAATCGGTAAAAAAAGTTGAAAAAACCATTCCCGGACCAGTGGGGGATTTTTTTTTTTTTTTTTGTAAGAAAAAAAACAACTGCTTCGTAGAACGTCAAAAGATTGTGGGGGAAAATACAGGTCCATAGGTCTCCCTTATATTTTACGGTTTTGTTTTATGTTCTTTTTTTTTTTTTAACCGACTTCAACAAAGGAGGAGGTTATACAATTCGTCGGAGAAATTTTTTTTTTTCGGTATGTTCCAAGATTACTCGAAGACGCCTGGACCGATTTCAAAAATTCTTTTTTTGTTAGAAAGGTCTTTCTTTCCGATTGGTCCCATCCTCTCGTGGTCCGGGTTCGATAACGGGAACCTGCAGAAATCTTTCGAAAAAGAAACTGGGATCACAGTAATCGTAATAATGACCATTTTGAACGCCAGGCTTCTCTGGATTGCATAATGAAACTCCTTTCTATGGTCTTTTTGAAAATTTTAAACCGAGTATCTTTCTATGTCCTGCTTTTTTCTCCTGAACTCCAACGAACTAAAAGTCGTACCAGGTGCTGATTGATTCGTAATATTTCAGGTTTTGTTAGTCTTAATTTACATAAGGTTTGATAAAGGAATTCTGAAGAAAATGAGGAAAATCTCCAAATTTTTGCTCAAATTTAAAGCGATTTGTCCTAAATGATTAAATATGAAATTCATTGTTACAGAACGTGATTAATATGAAACAGTTATTATAATGATTATGAAAATTGTGAATGAAGGCTTAACTGAATCAAACATAAAACTCATTAGCGGGCCACCTATGTAATACGTCGTGAAATTTTATGAACTGCGAGAATCTAGTGTTGTTTTGAAACATAAATTAGTTGAAAAGCCGTTAATATTTAGCCTTTAATTAAACTAGTACACAAATAAATACCAGAGAATAACAAGGATTATTTTTTAGTATCCATCGTTTAAAATTTTAGACGCGTTGATACTTTCTTTTTTTTTCTTACATAGTTTATTTTATGAAGCATTTACTTAAGAAAATTAGGTGAAGTTTTGCAATGGAAACATTACCTTATTTCATATGTACATTTACACTAAAAAGATTAAAATAAAAATATTTTTGAAAAAAAAATTGAACCGACTTCGGAACTTCACTCAGAAAATGCTCTAAAAAGTAAAAAATAATTTTATTCTTTGAACTCCATCGATGCTACATTTAAACATAAGTTTTGAAGTCGGCGCAAAAACTATAGGTAAAATGATGTTTACTATATTTTGCCAACATTTTCAGAGAAATCATTTAAAATTGAGAGCTGAATATTTGTATATGTATTTTTCAATGAATGCGAATAAAGAACCTGGATTCATTTAAATTTATATTTATAGTTTCGAATGATTCTATTTGGTTTTTTTTGCGCCGACTTCAAAACTTATGTTTAAATGTAGCATCGATGGAGTTCAAAGAATAAAATTATTTTTTACTTTTTAGAGCATTTTCTGAGTGAAGTTCCGAAGTCGGTTCAATTTTTTTTCAAAAATATTTTTATTTTCAGACAATTGAATTGATAAATAAACTTTTTTTTAAACAATAAATGCATAAAATAATAATAATAATGTCGGCTCCGCTCAAACGAATACTGTCTGTTCCAAGAAATATTATTCTATTAAGCGGGGTATTTGTTTAAGCGGGATCTTTAACATTGCGGTCTGTGACATCGGTTCCGGCAAGATTTATTCGTATAAGCGGGGTATTCGTTTATCCGTTGCCCGATTAATCATGCCCAACAGTATATGTAATTAAATAAACATTTACTTTATATTGAAGAACTTATTCAAAACATTTAAATGGAAAGGTAGCTGATAGCCAATAGTTTTTTAGCATTTGAGAAAAATCATACGAAATTTAAAAATTAATCGCGAAGCTCACGCTAAAATCTCTGATAAGATATTACAAGTATTATTTTATTTTTTATTTATTTACTTTTTTTTCTTTTCTTTTTTAAGTTTTTTTTTTCATGTACGAGCAAGAAATTCTGAGTACCGGTCAATTCTTTCTGAGGTTCGGTGCCGGTCAAACGGTTTAGAATTGCTACTCTGGGATATCAATTATCAATATCAAACAGTGGCGGATCCAGACTATGGATTTGGGAGGGGAACTTTTGTAGTAACTGCTTATGGAG
>JAXGGA010015615.1:0-28716 GCA_038373865.1 Uloborus plumipes
CAAAATTCTGAAATGCCATTATTTCAAAAATTTTAAATTACAGCTTAAAAAGAAACATTTTCATAAAGTATTCAAATTGCATAAAAAATTGCATATAAATTATCTTTGAAATGAGTTATTTAAAAAGTCGGTCGCTTTCACAGAACTTTAGTTATAATAATTTCAAGTCTGCCGGTAAGGTTAAAAAAAGGCTTTTTAACGAAATTCAAAAAATAAATATTCAACAATTATAAATGTTAGAATTTTAAAAAATAATGTATACATTTAAGATGTCAAAAAGTGCAAATTTCGTGAAAATCTGGCCGTGTTTTTTTTTTTTTTTTTTTTGCTTTATTTGATAAGGAGTTACCCTCAGTTTAAAGTTTGGCTAGATCGCTAGCCAGAGAACTAGTTTTACATAACTACGGCAGAAGAAATATCCCTAGAAAAATCCCTAACCCCCTCTCAGTAAAAGGCGAAGACATCAACTGTCAACTCAGCACTGCGGATATCTATTGTTCATTGGAAAGCACCTTATCGCTCCATTCATAGTGACATATCAATGGGAAGTTTCGAAGGCGAAATGGGGTATGAACCGTTGTTGGGTGTCACGACAGCTTACGGCTGGCCTGGGAGGGGGGGTGGGGTCATATCACAAATTTGACAATTGCTAGGGGCCCCCACGACATAGGGGCCCTGAAAGGAATGTTCATCAATTGCCTACTGTAAGAGCAATAGACAAAAGGGCTCCATAATCCCTAAATCCACCACTGTACAACAATGGCTTCAAAAGGACAAAAAAAAGGGCATATAATATTGCATTTATAATACATTTGATTTATCATATTAATATCCATTCTCGTGGGTTTTTTCAACATTTAAAACTATCTTCAGATACATCCATGGGCATTTCGAAAGTAGATTGTAGTTGCTACTTTTTGAAAGAAAATAGTTGCAGCAGTAGTTAACTACATTCTTAATGAAGTAATTGTAGTTAACTACAAAAAAAATCTGACTACTGATTGAGTGTAATTTAAAATGAAGCAATTTTTTTTAAATTTCAAATGTCTGCCTAAACATTAATTAGTTGATAGAGGGTGGAGAGTTGTAGGGACAAGATGGCCCATTACAATATCTAGTCCTGGGGTTCACGGATTGATGTGGGGGCCCTGATACTAAGTAAGCTCGCCTCCCCCAAAAGAGAACGGATATATCAGTCACATACTCATAATAGAGAATAGAAATCAATGAAACAGTACACTGCATTGTGAGAAATGCCTTTAAATTTTCATTGGATAAGCAACTTCGCAATCTCGTCTTAATTAATTTTAGCTTTGAAAAAGCCCTTTTACAGCTTACTAGCGAAAGAGGTATAGTAAGTATATACCTGAAAACTTGACTAAGCTCTGTATATAGTATGCAGTTCTTATTATAATCATACAGTACTTTGTACACACATGAAGGACATGTCTTGCACGGCTGTTTTTCTTGGCACATTTGATTTGTAGTAGCACTAGCAGTTAAATCTTCAAAAATTGTTAGCATATAGCAGTAATTTAAAAAAATCTTCCTATTGATCGGGGGGGGGGGGCAGAGGAGTTCGTTTTTCAGAAAAAAAAGACATATTTGTCACGATAACATGAATTTCAGGAGAAGAAATGTTCTAACAAGAGCTACAATTAGGCTGCAGGGCGCTGTAAGCAGTCAGAAGGGCGCAATAAACACACAACGGGACGCTACAAAATATTAACTATTACTCGTATGAGGTGTTTGTCCCTGACTTTAGACAGAACGAATTCTTAGTTTTTTGTCTATGTTTCAAAATATCTTTTGAAGTTTTTTTGAAATTCACTGTCGCAAAAACGGACCCTAAATGAAATTGTTAGCATACAGCAGCAATTTAAAAAAATCTTCTTATGGACCTGGGGAAAAAAAGAGGAGGGCGTTTTTCAGAGGAAAAAAAAACATATTTGTCGCAATAACATGAATTTCATGAGAAGCAGTATTCTAACAAGAGCAACAATAAGGCTGCAGGGCGCTGTTAACAGTTAGAAGGGCGCAATAAACACACAAGGGGCGCTACAAAATATTAACTATTACTTGTACGAGGTGTTTGTCCCTGACTTTAGACAGAACGAATTCTTAGTTTTTTGTCTGTGTTTCAAAATATCTTTTTAAGTTTTTTCAAAATTCACTGTCGCAAAAACGGACCCTAAATGAAATTGTTAGCATACAGCAGCAATTTAAAAAAAATCTCCTTATGGACCTGGGGGAAAAAAGAGGAGGTCGTTTTTCAGAGGAAAAAAAAAACATATTTGTCGCAATAACATGAATTTCATGAGAAGCAGTATTCTAACAAGAGCAACAATAAGGCTGCAGGGCGCTATTAACAGTTAGAAGGGCACAATAAAAACACACGGGGCGCTACAAAATATCATACGAGGTGTTTGTCCCTGACTTTAGACAGAACGAATTCTTAGTTTTTTGTCTGTTTCAAAATATCTTTTGAAGTTTTTTCAAAATTCACTGTCGCAAAAACGGACCCTACATGAAATTGTTAGCACACAGCAGTAATTAAAAAAAAAAATCTTCTTATTGACCTGGAGGGAAAAAAAGAGGAGGGCGTTTTTCAGAAGAAGAAAAAAAAAACATATTTGTCATAATAACATGAATTTCATGAGAAGAAGTATGCTAGCAAGAGCAACAATAAGGCTGCAGGGCGCTGTTAACAGTCAGAAGGGCGTAATAAACACACAACAGGGCGCTGAAAAATTAGCTATATTACTGATCTGTGGCGTTTGTTCCTGGCTTTAGACTAAACGAACTAGCGTAGTTTTTTTCCCCATGTGTCAAAATCTCTTAAGTCTTTTCAAAATTCGATTCGCAAAAATGCGTGAAACTCAGCTTGGCATACAGCAGTATTTTTAAAAATCCTTAAAAACGGGTTGGGGGGGGGGGCTTTAATTAAAACCACTGTAAAAAAACGGTAATGAAATCAATAACCGATTATACAGGGTGTCCACTCCAATCGTGGACCAATAGCTAATTTCTAAACCGTTAGAGATAAGCATATCGTTTATTTAGGAAAAAATCTCCAAATTATGAAAGGAATTTTGGGTCTATTCAATGTTTTTCAAAAAATCAAATTTTGAAAGAGTTACGAAATTTAAATTTTTATACAGCCCCCCAGTCCTATCAATCATATTTAGTAAAACATTCTTGACACTGTAACGTTTAAAACTAAAAAAAAATCACTCTTCTACCACAAAAATTGACCGAGTTATGACGTTTTGAAAAATCAAGATTTTGCATTATTTTATGACGTCATCGAGAGATTTCTCAAGGGACCGTATGCGAAATTCTTCAAAATCTTGATTTTTCAAAACGTCATAACTCGGTCAATTTTTGTGGTAGAAGAGTGATTTTTTTTTAGTTTTAAACGTTACAGTGTCAAGAATGTTTTACTAAATATGATTGATAGGACTGGGGGGCTGTATAAAAATTTAAATTTCGTAACTCTTTCAAAATTTGATTTTTTGAAAAACATTGAATAGACCCAAAATTCCTTTCATAATTTGGAGATTTTTTCCTAAATAAACTATATGCTTATCTCTAACTGTTTAGAAATTAGCTATTGGTCCACGATTGGAGTGGACACCCTGTATACTCTGAAACAACAACCGGAAGCAGTGATTGAATCTTCTTTATCTACCGCCCTCCTCTCCCCAAATCATCACAGCAAAAATTCCCGGAAGTAATGTTCGAGATTTATGCCTCAGGCAACACTGGGGGACCCTCAAATGACCTTTTAGTGTAAGCAGTAGCGACAGTGGGGACAATGAAGAGGACGAAAACGCGCCTTGAAAAGAATCTCACGTCGGCCAGCCTTACTGGAGTACTGAAGAAATTCGTAGCATCAGGAATGGAGACTGAGAAAAAGAAAAAGAACTGCAGACACAGGAACAAGGGAATTTTTTTTTTCCAGAAATGAAAAGGTTTTTTTTTCTGCACAAAAAAAAAGTGATGCCTTAAAAAAAAAAAAAAAAAAAAAAAAAAAAAAAAAAAAAAAAAAAAAAAAAAAAAGATAATTTTTTCTACCGGGGGCGCACCGGCCAAGCGGCCGGTTGCCCGGCGGGCCAGTCCGGCCCTGTGTGTATCAAATAAAGAAAAAAAAGTAGTTCAGAGATTTCGCATAAAAACATTGATTGCTTTTTTGTTTGCAACTTTTCCAGTAAATTGTATTTTATTATGTGTAACTGTATTAATATCTCAATAGTCAAGTCAATACCTATTCACTGTAAAAAAAAATGTGTAAGCTTACTCCATAAATGCGGTGGCAGAAGTGCTACCTGCACTGCTATGGAGGAACTTAACCGATGTATCTGGTGTAAGGTTACACCACGGTAACGTAGCGTAACGTTTTGCCAATTTCTGTGAAAGGTTATACCTGAATTCCAGAAGAAAAAATCTGGTATGGACCCCACACTACTTCCTTTTACGTGTAAATTTCTTAGTAGTTGCCTTAAGTGTTAAAAAAAGTGCTTAGAGTGAGCAAGGTAACAATTAAAATATTTACTCCCCTAATCAACCACGAAACAAAGCAAAAAAATATAGTTTACAATGGTTATTTTTCTAAATATTGTTGATTTTAATATCATTTAGTGAATTTTTCGCAAAATATCGCCAATAGCGCCAAGTTGAACACAAATTCAAAAAATAATTTTTTCGCCAAATTTGTCGCCAACTTGGCGATATATCGCCAAGTTGGCGCAAACACTTGGCGACCAAAAGCTTGGCGACATGTCGCCAAGTGGTGGCGCCAATTCATATCACTTGAGTCTGTATTGAAATTAATATTGATTTACCCCAAAAAAGGGGTAAAAGACCCCTTTGGGAACATTCGAATGCAATCACAAGGGGAGGTGCACAACTAGACCCCCCTCAGAGCCTACATACCAAGCTAGAAGTTTCTACGGCATATAGTTTTTGAGTTATGCGAGCCACATACGCACATACACCCGCACATACATCCGCACATACGTACATACAGACGTCACGAGAAAACTCGTCGTAATTTACTCGGGGGTGGTCGAAATTGATTTTTCGGCTGTTTGTATGTTGTTAGGTACATATGCACGTGCTGACAGGTCGAAAAAACTACGCGACATTCATTCAGGGGTGAGCAAAGTCAAAATTTAGACCAAAATTTGAGTGAAATTTTTTTCGTGATCACAATACTTCCTTTACTACGTAAAAGGAAGTAAAAAGAGCATTCATCAGTCTGGAAGATTACTTTTAATTATTCATTTATTTCACAATTGTCAGGTTCATACTTTCGCGCTACCAATCAATTTTACATAGATTTACACAGTAAGTTATTTTAATTGCACACGATAGGATCGAACCGCGAGCTTACCGCGTACAGAGAGAGCTCAAAGCTAGCGCGTTTTGCCACTCGGTAGTTAATGCACATCTTGGTTAGGTGTGCACACTGTTTCGCCTAAAGCTGATAACGCGAGCTACTTTGACGAGTTGGGTCACGCCCATGTGTCACGCCCTATGGGGAGAAATAACGTCAATCAAAAGAGGGGGCCAGTTCCGGATTCCAAGAAGGGTTTCGCAGGGATTTTTTTTCGTCCCTACCAACCCCCGTTTCACATTAAACGCGTTGGTGATTATTCTTTAGCCATTTTTTTACTCGCGTTTTATCTACTTCATCGATATTAATTTCTCACCAGAATAAGCTTCAGTTACATGTAATCGACCCGGGGAGGGAAACTATTAATTTATCAAGATCACAAATGCCGAATTACCGTCGATGATGAAACTATAAAAAGTGCAACATTAATGAGCGGTATAAACGATCCTTTTCTCCGACAATGCATCCGAATACTTATAACATGCTTTTTTTTTTCCCAAGATTAATCCCATCGGTTATTTCGATGTAACATTTTGAGCTTTAAGTGACACTAAAAATACAAAATACATACGGGTTTTTTAAATGAATTTCATTACTTAAAGTTTTTTTGTTAGTTTTGTACTGTTAGTACAAGAAAAGAAGACATTTCTAATGTTTTTTATTGTAACTAAGTAATGCAAACCTTTATATGCAATATGAAAAGCATGTTCTACAGTAGGGGAGCACAACCTTTTTCGGTAAAGGGCCACACACGTAACAGTAGCATTATTGGTGGGCCGCATGCGATGCAAGCCCATCCATTTGGAAGGGTAATTGCCCCTTCCCCTCAGGCTTTGAGATATTGTCACTTTTTTAAAAAAATATTTTATTGTATTATTTGCATTGAGTCCTGCTTCTTTCTCCTGAACGCCAATGAACTGTCTAACCAGGTATCGATAGATTCATAATTTTTCCGGCTTATTATTTTTAATTTACGTAAGGTTTGATGAAGGGATTCTGAAGAAATAGAGAAAAATCTTCAAATTTTGCTCAAATCTAAAACGATTTGTCCTACATGATTAAGTAAGGAATCCATACAAAACGTGGTTGATATGAAAAGTAATAATAATGATAATGAGAAGTTTGAATGAAGGCTTAACTGAATCAAGCGTGAAACTCATTAGCATTCCACGTACGTAGTATTAATTTTTATCGCGAGCAACTCTTATAGTTTTTGCAATATAAATTATTTGAAAAGCAGGAGAACAAAAAATGAGAAATCCTTTGCATTATAATGGATATGAGTTGTTATTTCGAAAACCTTTATTATGGCATGGCTGTCCTCGGCGGTTTCACCGCGTTAATAAGACAACAATCTATTAAAAAAAACTATTTTAATTACATCACGCTATGATATGTATATGATAAATGTATAGTAAAAAACTACACTGTGAAACGCAAAAATAAAAGAGCTTTTAGAAAAAAATTAGTAAGAAGGCCAGTCGTATAAAATATTTAAGTTTTGTTAATTTTTTGTTCAGAGGTAGGCCGTGCAATGCCGGACCAAGCAGCTAGTATCTAATTGAAATATTGAATCTTTTCACTAAATGATATTTTAGGAGAAAACTAATAATTTTATTAAATTACTCAACTGTAAAATATTGAATGCACATGATTCAAAGTAAAAAGCTATATATTTTGCAGTGAAAATATTTTGAGCTTCTGATGTTAAGCAGCCTTTCCTTTTGCGGCTGCTTAGCTATGAGAGGCAGAAAATTATGTATGTTTTGGAAAAGGGGTTAAATGTATGCAATATTTTTGCAATGTTGTGCTTTAACAATGTTGAACTTCATCATTTACTTTCATGCATGAAAGTACACAATTTCCAACAATAGTACTTTCATAAATTGTAATACAAAAAGCATTATTATCAAAACCCAATGATGCAAAACTCAACAAAAATGCTAATCCAATGATGAAAAAACTATCATATATAAAAAAAGACTTCCTATTGAAAGACATTTTTAAAAGCAAATACTTATGGCTTATGGTGTACATGACTAATAATTGCCTATAACACGAAATGATTTTTATTTAAAAATGCTTTTAAAAGAAAGATCAGAACAGAACTCAAACATTCGGCAGCAAAACTAAAGAAATTAAACATTTTCTTCAGCAATACAAAATAATTATGTAATTAGAGCAAAATAAGGTTCAAAAAGTAATCTTGACAAAACTAAAAGCAACAAGGCTAAACAGTGCGAAGACAAAATTTTATCCTTATCTAGATATTATATAAATATCAAACAAAATGACGAATTAACAGAAAGTAGTCATAGTAACAGACATTATATATAACCATTATACAACTAAAAATTCAGTGAAATGCCATGAAATTGAAATTAGCAGTTGGATAGCTAAGACTTTTGTTAACCAAGTTTGATAGATTGGGCTAATTGTTGCTTGTATGAATTCTCAATATGCTTGCATTTTCCTTAATAATGGTTAATCATGGAGGTTAAGATTTGTGGAACTTCGAAAGCAACAAAAATCAGAAACTTGTTTTGCATATATCAGATCTCAGCAAGTCAATTAGCTCCAACTTATACAAGAGCTTCATCAACAAAAACTCTAAATAATTTAATTTTACGTCTTTTAGATCGGAGAATATCCATTCTCCACTTGGTGACGGTAAGTTCAACAATCAAAAATAGTGGTTAAAAAAGGTTCGTATTTATTTTTAAAAATTCGTTTGTATTCTTGCTCAAAATGATTTTGATTGTGTGCTACTCTGAAAATAATAAGAGAAATCGTAACCTGAAAGTCGATGCTAAAAGATTGCTGAAAAATAACAGATAAGCCCTAAATTACGCCTTACACGTGCACAAAACATTCAACATATAAAAGCCAAATGAGCAGTATTTTTAACATTTCATATGGAAACATAAGCCTTGAGCAATGAAATATTAAAAAATAAGTTGTGTGTTGTTCAAAATGGCACTTTTTTTTTTCGTGTCGTGGCCTTATTATAACAATTATTAGGTTTGCTAAATCAGTGCCGGTCCACTATATATTGGCTTGAAAAGTGAAAAGCTCAAAGTCCCGATATCTGTTTTCAAATTATTTTTTTAAAACTTTTCTAGAGCATTTTTATATGGTGTGGATAATTTAAGATTTTGTTTGGAAAATCTTCTTTTACTTTTTCTTTTCCATTCTAAGAAAAAAAAAATTTTTTTTTTTCATTTTTTTAACACAAGAAAAAACTAAATGCACTCACGGGCCGCAGATTGTGTATGTTGATGTTTATAATAAATTAACTAATATCAAATAGTAATTCACAGAATAATTTAACAAGAAATTAGCTGCTGTCTACATTATATCTTAATACTGTTATGGACATCTAAATATTCTTGTTAAAGTTTTAAATTTTTAGTCATGTACGAGCATTCTTCCTTACATCTCATTCAGTAATCTTATTTAAAATAAAATATTCGATATGCGTAATTTTGAAACTTTATATCAATAAAATAAAATAAAAAAATAATTAAATTACAAATAAGCTTTTTCCTTTAAATGAAATCGAGACTTAATATGTTTCATCAAATGGATGTGCTTCTCATATTTTACTTGATAAAAAATAAATAAAAGTTCAGCTTTTAAGTCTACTTTTGTTAATTGTCTGGATGTTTTATACTCTTAGACTATTGTAAATAATCTTGATCAAATGGGTTAAATTTTGTCAACGGATTGATAAACTTAACAAAAACTGAAATTATATGCCTATAACTAAGAATTAATAAATTATTTTATTAAATAAATCGCCGAAGCTTCGACTTGGTCGAAGCTTCGCTCCATTTATGATTAAATACATTTTTATTTAAGTTTTCATTGCCTAAATGTTTACAGCATTTTTCAGATTGTATATCAGGTCTCAAAAATATTAAATGCTTAAGTAGAAAATCAATTAAAAGTATTAATGTGACGAAACTATCATCTCGATGATTACAGCATTTTTCAGATTGCATATCAGGAAATCTATCAAATGCATAAACAGAAAATGAATTATAAAAAATGCATTGAAACTTTTAGGATGATACATAAAATACATTTTCTTTATAAAGTAGGAACTGTACTCAGAAATAAAGTTTTGGTGCTAAGGGGAAAAAAACTAAAAAAAATACTTCAACACACGGTGCTGAGCAGGGTTGCCAGATTTAAAAACTGTAAATACGGGACAGGCTCTTTTTTTGGGGGGGGGGGGGGAATTGAGAAATGAAGTCTAAAGGTTGAATTTTTACAACCTTGACATTAATATTAAAAGTTTCTCACAAATATAAATGAAGAAAATAATGCACGATCATATGAATAAAAACTTCATTTTTTACCATTGCATAGTTATTTTTCGTTATGAATATTAGTGGGCAAAGATTTAACACTAATTATTGAGAAAACTCGTATTTCTCTGTTATTAAACCCCTTTTCCTGACGCAGGCCCGTCATTTCAAATTTTGCTGGTGGGGGAGAGGGGGGGGGGGACAAAAGGTAAATCATACCAAATTTCAATGTAAGTTATACAAAAAAAAAAAAAAAAGTCACGCTCACTTTTTGTAAATACATTAATTTCCCAAAACCAGGGGGGAGGCCATTGACCACCCGTCCTGTCCCAAATGACGAGCCTGTCTTGGAGTGAGAGATATAATAGTCGCTTCTACTGATGACTAATGTTTAGTATGTACTTTTTCCAAAAAGCTAGACGTACCAATGGGGAAATTTGCATGTAAAATAATTTTAATGAGTCATTAACAAAAATTTTGATTACAATTGAGTAGACATAGAATTAAACCTTACGCCTTGAACTATAAGAAGTTAACCAAAAACAAATTTAAAAAAAAAAATCGATATTCAATATATTTTGGGGATAAACTAGTTTTTTCAATATTATAACAATATAATTGTTCTTATATAATGTCAAAAAATTTCTTTTTTTTTTAATCATATTTGCTAATGGATTTCATTGCTGCAATTACTCTTTTTAACTTCTAATGGTCTTAAGGTTTCCATAAAGCTCACTGTAATTTATATTTCTGTCACTCATAGTAAAAACTATGTATCTTCATGTTTTTAAAAAGCGCATTTATTTGCTAAATGGAATAACATTTAGTTACATCTTTTTAGTATAAAAGCGAAGCGAAGCAAATTTCGAAAGATTGAAATTGATTGATTCGAAAAATCTAGTGACTAATAGTAGCTGAACACATATATTTCTTTCATAATTGAAAACTTGAGAAGGTCTTTTAACATAACAAGCATAACGCATAGTAAAATCACTTACAAGGAGATACACCACTTTTACAAAGAACGTCTGTTGAATTGATTGTGACAATAATTTCTGCTCTAAATGAACACTAAAATTACTTCAGAACAGGAAAGTATTATAATTTAATCAATTTTCTTATCACTCTATTTCCCTTTTTTGTTTTACTTCATTTTTTTCCCGAAAATAATGGTTCGTTTTGTAAAATGCTGCTTCTAGCCAGAATACGGGACTTTAGCCGTCCCGTATCAAGGTTCCCCGGGACGCGGGACAATATTTCAAAAAACGGGACTGTCCCTTAAAATCCGGGACGTCTGGCAACCCTGGTGCTGAGAGCTATTTACGTTAGGCCTCACAATTTAGCAAACACGTTTTCCTAGCAGGAGTTAGAAGGAAAAAATCCCTCCAAAGAATCCCTATCGCAGAAGTTTCCCCTTTCACACAATTTTTTTCCCCTACGTCGACTGAGAGCCATCACCTGCCAACCCACTTTCTCCTCCCCTATTGTGTTTTACTACCCCACAGCCCTCCTGCGGTTCCTCGCGACAGGTAAGAGATAAGGCTTTTAGGCGAGATGATGAATAAACCCTTGGTTACATTCCTAAAGACTTTAAGAGCTCTGAGCCGATGTTTGTCTCGACACGTCTGCTTTGAATAATACCCTAGTAATTTTAACCCATGGTGGAACTTTACACAGACTGCTTTAAACTTTCCTCCAACAATTAGAGTTTTCATAAAATCAGATCAGCGGTACTCCAGAAGTTGCATAACGTTACAACTATTAACAATGGTAACCTATAACCTTGCCAGGGCCGTCATTTCAAGATTTTCCCAGGGGGGGGGGGTCCGAATACAATGCGATTTCATCGGAAAATATCAAAAACCACGCTCACTTATATATAAATACATTGACTTCTCAAAGCCAGGGTTCAGGCCCGTCATTTAGGGGGTCAGGGGGCAATTGACCCCCCTGACCCCCCTAAATGACGGGCCTGAACCTTGTACAATTTTTTACAGTGTTGTTTAGAAGTCATCACTTCAGTCGTCACTGTCATCTATTCGACAAGTTTCGAAGGAAAGTGTAAATTGCAGTATAAACGAGAGAAAGTTCAAGCACAAAAAAGTATTTTATTGTAGTACATAACATAGCACTGACCACTAGCATATAAAATAATTGGAGTTGTTACCATATAAAATATTTTTTCATTATCCTTAGTTTTGTACATTGTGTCAGACACTGCACGTTCGTTCCATTGAAGAATCAATATGCCTCCGGCGGTACTACACAAACAAACCCAATGACATCATCAAGAGTTGTAGCATGTCAACCGTGATGAATTAGCGATTATTCTTCCACCTATTTATCGTTCATCACGAAATAATTTGACACGGTCCAGGAGGTGAGAACTCAACTCAACTCTCTATCCGAAGAAACTCGTCTGCTGCCTTGCAGAAACGGAAATCGGATTCTCATCGGTCTTCTTGTTCCACAGTTCCGTCAGGTACGATACAGTGCCTTTTGAATCGCCCAACGATGTCCAAACTACGGCCTGCGGACCGTATAGACTAGAGACGGCGAAGCAGATCCACGTGGCATGTTGCTCTGCTCAATCTTTGCTCAATTTATTTGCACAAATGAGACTTTTTTCGCGTATAGTCGAACCCCGCTATAGCGAACCCAGGATGTAACGATCTACTGGTTGTTGCGAGCATTTTAAATGGTGGCAACTTAAGTCCTATTTTGTAAATATATTTTCAAACTCTTGTGACGACCACTAAACGCTAGAGAATCAGCTATGGTGAATCAAAAATTTCTAAAATTTTCAACTTCCTATAGCAGTTGTCCCAGCTGGGCTCCTAACCAATTTTTCACGATAAGCTTGTGGATAAAAACACGTCCAACAAAATATATCTTTTCATCTATAAGCTCACTTTTTGTATTTGGAAAAGGGCGTTCCTTGCAACCCCGAAACACGTGTATGCAGCAACCTGCAAGTTATGTGCAATAAAACAATGTTATTTTTCATTTTAATAAGAGATTGGTTTCTAAAAAACAGATGAAAGCTTCGTATTAATAAAATAAACATGTAGTAATAGTGACGACAAACATGTTTCAAAAAACAACACACAGTTCTTTTCGGGAATTTCAAAACAATGAAATTTCCCCATTCCACAAGAAATAAAATACTGTTTGAAGTTTTTATAGTCACTTTAGTAAAGCTGCATTGTAGTAACAAATAATGTAATGCCTCTAAACTTATTCGAGAATACATGACTTTTTCCGCAAAAACACGCAAATTCTATGCGCATAAATGATTTTCGGCACAATTCCTGGTGAAATATTTTTATAGAACACGGGGTTAGAGAAAGGAAAAATACTCGGACAATGATGTACGTGTGAGTAAATTCGAACTGATTTATGAAGCATTGTGACGGTGATTTCATGCGCATGTATTATACAAATATCCAAAATTTTAGAATTCGTACTTGAAAATACTCAAGGTGAAATTCAGTGCAACAAGTGATGGAAATTTCAGTACAGGAAATTTCAGTAGATAATGTGAGTGATATGTGAGAAAAGAATTCGTGGAATTTGTGTAGCAAAACACTCTTGTGAATAAAAAATGCTTGAGGTGCAACAAAGTTGAAATTATATAGGAGTTTTTCACTCTTATCGGCGATAAGTACTGTCGGCCCCGCTTAAACGAGTACCGTCGGTTCCAAGAAATATTATTCGATTAAACGGGGTATTCGATTAAGCGGGGATCGTTAACATTGCGTCTATGGCATCGGTTCCGAGGTATTTTATTCGTATAAGCGGGGTATTCGTTTATCCGTAATCAAATTAAGCGGGGACGACAGTATCAATGTGGAGACATTTCGATAGATAGATGCAGAACATGTTTTCTTGAAATTAATAAAAGCTATATAAGGGTGATCCATATTTTTCAACTTTGTTTTTTCTCAAGTCTTACCCCCTCATTTTTTTTTACATCTGGTCTAAAGCTAACACTAAGAAAAAATTAGGCCATTCCCAAAATTTTAAATGGTGCTGCAGAGGCTGTAAAGGTGACCATTAAAAAAAACTGTTTTTCGTCAAATTCAAATAAATAATAAAGTTAAAATTTTGTGCCCCCCCCCCATAGCAAAAACTAAATTTTTCAAATATGTATCAAAGTATAGTATTAAATTTATTAATATAGTATGAAGCGTACGAGAGAATTCCGAATTCAGACTGCGAGGAGATCCGAAAGGAGCTGCTTACACAGAAGGACTGTGGGCGACAACTTGCAGGGGCGGTAGCCGTCTCGGATGCTGTAATAAAGTACGTATTTTGCATTAAAGCAATTCCAGCCCTTTCTTTTGCTATTATTACTGTTAAATATCTTTTTAATTGAAATAGAAATAAAAACCGTTATTACAAAAATTGAAGAATTTGGCTATTTTATTTCAATTTTCATCCCCTTTGCGGCACAAGTTATTATTAAAAATTTCAAAAACATTTTTTACCTGTTACTTATTGACCTAAAAGGAAAAGAAATAGGGAGTAAGTCATATAAAAATATAAAATTAATATTTCGCCTACACCCTAATACACACACACAGTATCTTAATATATAACAAGAAGTTCTGTCAAGAACTAAACGAGCCTACTTTCCCGTACATCGACATCGGCATTCTAGCATCTGATCAATATTCTCTTGAATGTCTGAAACTGAAAATTATGTCAAACATACCTTTATAGCACTTAAAGCTGATTCCTAAAAGCAAAATATACCCCTCTCATCAGATGAAATGGATACGTAAAAAGTAAATAAAAGAGTAAATAAAGTTTTGTCACACCTTTTAAAGAATGTAACTGTTATAGTTCTTCCGTAGAAAAAATTTACAATCTTTTTCAAAAAAAAAAAAATAATAATAAATAAAATAAAAGTACAAAGAACATCAAACCACATTTTATCAAAGAAAGAAAAAACCTCGTTCGTTAATAAAATGTCTCGAATTTTATTTTTAATCCGTTGCCAGTTGTTAAATATAAATAAAGAATAAAATGCTCTCGTGAATGAAAAATTTTTGTAAACAAAAAAAATCGTCTGCCAAAAAAATAATAATAAATTAAACAACAAAAAAAAAAGAATAAATAAACAAAAAATCGTCTGCCCAGTCGGTCATTTTTTTCTGAGCCTGCATTTCCGCCATGTTTGCGGAGTCGGAGTCGGAATCAGAGTCCTCACAGAAGATTTTTCAGAAAAGTACTTTACATACATTTGTTATCAAAACCGTTTTCTTACCAAGTTAGTTTGAAGAAAATCCGCCTTTAAGTTCAGAATCAACATTCAATTTAAATTTTCCAATAGGCGCTCATGTTAAAATTTTTTCTGAACGGTTCATCATTGAACGAAAAATGGTTCAAATTGAAAAGTGAAATATGGGAATGAGTCTCTCCGAGATCTTTCGAACAAAAAAAGTTTATTCAATTCAGACGGTTCACTTAAAAGTTATTAGGTGGAGAAAGGTTGCTTGAACGGTTCAATGTTGAACGAAAAAATGTTCAAATTGAAAATTTAAATACGGTAATGAAGTATCCTTGCCGAGATCTTTCGAACAAAAAAAAAGTTTGTTTAAATCGAACTGTTCACTCAAAAGTTATTAGGGTTGAGAGCTTGTTTGAACGGTTCAATGTTGAACGAAAAATTGTTCAAATCGAAAATTTAAAAACAGGAATGAAGTATCCTTGAAAAGATCTTTCGAACAAAAAAAAGTTTGTTCAAATCGGACTGTTAACTAAAAAGTTAATATCGCGGGACAGGTTGTTTGAATGGCTCAAAGTTGAACCAAAAATTGTTCAAATCGAAAAATCAAATATGGGAATGAGCTGTACTCGCCGAGATCTTTCCAACAAAAAAAAATTCGTTCAAATCGGAATGTTCATTCAAAAGTTATTAGGGGGGGGGGGGCAGACAGACCGACAGACCGACCGACCGACACACAAATTCCCCATCTCAATACCCTACTTTCAAATTTTTAATTTTTCGATATTTATTTCATTTTTTATTTTTGTTTCTTTTTGACTTTGTTTTGGACTTGGCGATATTTTTTGAACTTGGCGATATTTTTTGGACTTGGCGATATTTTTTAGATGCATTAAGCCACTTTTAATACTTTTTTCGTCTCTTTTATTTTTAACGGGAAAGTAGGCTAAAAATTACGTGTCCAGGTGTTTGTGGCCAATGGACTCCTCAGCTACTGAACCGATTTTAACCAAATTTTGCACGCAGTTTCAGTTTGGTCCAACTTAAATGATAGGATAGTTTTTTTCTCAATTTAGGACCGCAATATATTTTTTATTGCAAATTATCTATTCAGCTTCCAGCTTTTCTGTATTCTTGGCTAAGCCTTTTTACTAAGCCTTTTTTGACACCTCCATGGCTGAGCGACATAAAGCACACGTTCTGGCAGCTTCCAGATCGCAGTAAACATGTTGTAAGTTAGCGGTGCGTTGAGTGTTATTTGACTTTTTTGTGAAGTAAATTATAAACAAACGCCTTACTTCCCTTGAAATTTATCTGTGATAATCTGTCAGAAACGATTGTCCCATGTTTAGTGTAATTCCGACACGACAACCGCGCTAAATGCTACTTCTTCAACCGTATAAACATGACTTTCATAGAGCCAGAACATCCCGAACACATCCTAACAGAGCGATTACTCGGATCGCTGCGCTTTAGCAAATAAAATCCTCAACCCCACCCGCCCCCCCTCATCGCCCGCGGGCAACGTGTTCAGCAACGTAAGATGCTTCACACACAGATCACTCCTTAACCCTTCTTTCCCGGGAAAGTTCATAAAACGCAATCACCCAGTCACCCAAATATTTCTCCGAAGTCGGCCCGGGGGTGAACAACTCGCGGAAGCTTGCAGTTTTCGCTGGGGTATTAATTATGGTAATGTCTATTACTTGCGCTTTCATTAAAAACGTGAGAGAATCATCAATCAATCTGTGAAACTGGAGCAGTCGTGATATAAATAAACGAACTTGATTCAAGATTGCTAAAATTGAAAGATTGTTTCTAAGTTGCGAAAAGGAAATTTTTCTTGTTTTTTTTCTTTGTTACTGTGGTATTAAAGAAAGAAAGATATTGCAATGCAAGTTTAGTGTTAAATTGAAAGTGTGATATAACACTTCACTCATACTACTTGTGTCAGTCCAACTAAGCCTAAGTGAGAATTAGTAGAGGTGCTGCTCTTTCGAGGCAACAAAAATTCTTTAACTGATTAATAAATATAATTTTAAGAGTATCTTTGCAGTCCCCCCCCCCCTATCATTATTATCTTTTTTTCCACTATTAAAACCAAGTTAAAAAAATCGAATCCGAAATAGGAAAAAAGGAATAATAATTACGATTTATCACGATCAGGGGTGCCCAAGTCCATCCCCCCCCCCCCAAGCTCAATGGCGCAATCCCCCTCCCACACCAAATTTTTTATAACCCTACTAGCCGGGTACCCGGCCCTGCCCGGGTTTCTGTGGGTGTAGGGTGGTTTAGTGAAACTCATTCATAAATTTCCCAACACTAAAGTGTATATCTATAAACATAATGGCTACTTCTGTAAACAATGGCTATGTTATGGATAAACTATAAAAAAAATAATGCAAGCTAAAAAAAAATAGCGAGCTACAAATAATGTTTGAGTAAATAGGAAATGTTATAAGCTTGGTAGATTAAAATAAATATATATTTACAGTATCAATCGCACTGAAATTAACCATTTCTAAATATTGCTCGTTAAATAAGTCCCATTATTAGTTTCTATTCTCGTGACAACATTAGTGAGGTGAAAACATCTTATGTACTTAATTTAGAATTTTTTTTTGACTATAAACACTTTCTATTCTCTAACTATTGCCAAAATCAATTTTTTTTTATTGCATCCGTTAACGATTGTTGGCTCAGATAAATATAAAAATCCTTAGAAGGCAATCAATTCCATACTTACTCCAGAGAAGCCTTAGTTCAAAATTTTCAATATGATTACAATCAATATTGTTGCTGCATGGCACCAAATTTTTGCATTAATGGCTTGAAAATTTAGTCATTTAATAGGGAAATGACATAAAATTAACTGTTTTCCATAATAACTTTTTTAAACTAAGCTTTTTAGAAATAAATTATAGCTTGTCCTGCTCTCTGTTACTGTAGCTATCTACGGTGAAAAAATGGTTAAAATCGGTTCAGTAGTTTGGAAGATTACCCCGGACATACGTTTTCAAAAGTAGTCTTTTATGTATATAGATTATGCTTTTATTTTTATCCTTCTTTTTTATTATATTTATTTTTTCAAATATAATTTATTTATTTTTTAAATGTTTATTTATTTTTTCAATTATTTTTTTGATATTTTTATTTATTTTTTTTAATTATAATTTTTTTTTTTTTTTTGAAGAAACATTATCAATTTTTTAAAAGTACTGAGTATGCGCAGAATAGAATCGCTTTTTTTCTCTTTCCAGATATTCCAAGCACACACACACATACACACACACACACACACACACACACTAAATAAATAAACAAACAAATAAAAAATAATAATAAAGAAATAATTGAAATTAAAAAAATAAATTTATGAATAATTTTCAGTTAAAGAAATCAGTGAATAATTTAAATTAGAAAAATTAATAAATAATTTGAATAAATAAATAAGTTTTAAAAAATCCAAAAATTTTGATGCCGCAACTTGCGCCATAATCCCCCCTCCCCCTGTGGGTACCCCTGATCACGATTTATCCTCTTCAAAAAATAATGATATTTACTTAGCTCTGTCCTGTGATCTGTCTTTTTTTCTTCATTCTTTTTTCTTTTCTTTTTCTTTTCTTCTTTCCTTTTTCTTTTCTTCTTTCCTTTTTCTTTTCCTCTTTTCTTTTTCTGTCTTGCTTTTTCTCTCTTTTTGAGCAATCACGATTGCTTATTGCTTTCAGTTGACCGTCTTCGATGTTCTTTTAATTGTGAAGATTTTCATGACGACGAGAATAACTCTAAAATTCATTTTTAAACCAATTGCTGCATGATGTTTCTTTTTCTTTAAACCGAAAGGTGTTTCATTGAAACTGTTAAGTTACATAAGAACTACTGAAATTCATGTAAAAAATTAGATTGGTCTATTTCCATGTGTTTGCGCAGCTTTAAGGGAAGTTCTACAATACTCACGTGCTTTTCTTTATGTTATTTTACTTCCCACAAAGCTAAAATATTTAAGAAATAATTATTTTCATTTTTGCTGACTTTAAACTTATAGGCAAAGGCTGAACTTTAATTTTATTTGTACTCATTTTTTATTTTAATTTTGTATTTCATACACATTTGTATTTGGCTCCCATTGGGGAGGAGAGGACCTAGCTATTGCAATAGTTTCCCAGTAATAAATTAACACAGTTTGCTTAACATGGGTTACTTGACACAATTTTTATTATCGAGGCAGACCGTGCAACGCTGAGAAACGCAGCTAGTAAGCGATAGAAATAAATGAATTCTGTAGAAGTTGCTTCTTTGTTAACGCAGTGTCTGTGCAAAGAAAACAACTTGCCTTCGTTATTCGGTGACGAGCGCTACGTTTTTTTCTCAATACTGTTGTATAATTCCCCCCCCCCCAAAAAAAAAAAACTTATTTCAATGTTGAAAACATTCTGCAGATAATGTTTTGTGACCTCTAACCATTTAAAGTTAACTGAATATAAATAGTTATTTCTTAACTAAATATGTTTGCGTCGAAGGTAGTGAAATAGTATAAAGAAAAGTATGGGAAAATATATCGTAAACTTTCCTTAATATTGCTCAACGACCTAAATAGTTTGATCTCCGTCATAGAGAACATTTGATCATTTTAATTATTTTTAAATTAATTCCAACAGTTCCATATAAATTAGACAAACGTACTTTTTGTTTTCTTTCTTTTCTATTATTTATTTATTTCTTTCTTTTCTAGACAAATTTTAGAAAAACTTAGCCTGCTAATTGGAATAAAAACTTAAAAATTACAGTGTACGATTTTTTTTTTTTTTTTGGTCTCTAAAGCAGAGAATTTGAAAATGAAATTTTAGAACGAAAAAAAAATCGTATTTTCATAAATATTTTGCTGTTTTTACAGTATAATGCCGCAAAATTAAACGACAATAAAATGTAAAATTGCTAACTTTACAGCAAAAAACTAAAATTGTTAGTTTACAGTTAATTACTGTGCATTTTATAGTTTTAAATTAGAACCTCGGCTGCCAGTATTATACTGTAAAAACAACAGTTCATTTTTTGCAGTGTAGGCCTCTGCCTAATTTGCCTGTTTAGTAATCAGGCCTGGCACAAGTGACCTAATTAATGGGACTGTACACTGTACAGTTTACTAAAAATATCGTCATGAGCTGTTTTAGAAGTTTTTCCCCCCTGATTAATAGTAAATACCCCCCCCCCTCCACTTATTATGGGATTGTTCTTAACGAGGAGTCAAAGCCATTTTAAAACCTCAGCTGCTAAATAATCGATCAAAATGCTATATGAGGATATGTAAATGCAGGTTCATCTCTTCATTACTAATATGGCAATCGCCTTAAGGAAAGATACAGACCTAATTTTTTTGCTAAGAAATTGGTGCGTTACTTTTCTTCCTTTCAGAAAGCATGTCCGACTTAGAAAGACAACTTTTCGACAGAAGTCTGGCTAAAATTGCTTATTTCGACGATTTTCACAAAAATTATTGAACTAAATTTCTCCCTTTTAGAAAAACAAGTAAATGTGTTGACTGCTAGCAAAAGTATTTATAGTCAGCGTACATAGAATTTTAAGAAACTTGAAACGACTATGACTTTTACCCGAAAATTAAAAGCTTTTTAGCAGAGGAATGGGTTGAAAGAAAAAAAAATGATTTAACCTTTTAGATCCGGTTTAGATCCTTTTTTTGGAAATTTTTCTTTCGACCCAGGTAGTACGAGAGTACGACAGTTGAACCACAGATTTCTTTTCCATTGAAAAGAGAAGGTATAAACTGTCGTACCAGACGTATGAAACCTTGAAAAAATTCCCGGCTCCAAAGGGTAGGAGTGAAAATTTCAACCCCGTCCTCTAAAGAAAAAAGACTTATGGTACAACATGTCAACATGTGTACCGCCCGGTTCCCTAAAGGTTAAATAAAAATAACTGGTTTTACGCCTATAACTCAATAACGGAGCAATATGAGAGCACTGAGATGCAAATCCTTTACGGAATTCCCCCGTAAAAAGAATTAACTGAACTTATGTTAACTTTCACACGGAAATCGCATCAGTGCACTTTGAGAGTATTTGAAATGTCTCGGAATATGTGCGAGTCATGGTAGCTAGGATTCACAATATCTCCAATTGTTACTAGTTGCCCCACTTATATTTTAATAATAGTACTGCATCTATAATCTGTATACCTGAAATTTCCAAATAAATAAATAAATAAAGTTGACGTGAATTTTTTCCATTATTCGCAGAATTCAGACGATTTACATGTTAAAATAAGTTTTAAAGAGTATTTGTTTTTTTGTTGTAAATTAATCCCTGGGTCGAATATACTAAAAAACATGAAAGGGAGAAAGGTTAATCCTCATAGCTCAAAATGGGGGGGGGGGGGCAACTTCTTCAGAAATGGGGCCGCCTACTTTATTTTAGTGATTTAAAAAAAGTGTGGAAAAAGAAAACCTCCACATTCTTAACAATTTTTAACATCAATATTAAATGAAGTGTGATAAAAGTGATCGAAAAGTTTTTTTTTTTTGCAAAATTTTAAAAGAAATATGCAACTCTCTGTTAGAACTAAGAGGACCCGGGACCTCATGCAGCTTTGGATGGTGTAGCTCGAAAAGTGCAATTGACGATCTTTGGTCATTGGCAGGAACTTTTATAATAGATTGGAGCTGGTTGACCACTTTCCAATTTTTCGGAATGAAGTTCTGAAAACGAAATTTTAGACAGTTTTTATTATTTGATGAGGGAGAGGATTGAGGATATTCTCTCGAGTCCTCTCGAATTTTTTTTCTTGAATTGAAATTCTAAAACGGAATTGCAGGCCAGATTTGATGAAATCGTTAGAAGGGATGAGGTTTGAAGACTTTTCTCAAGAAAATTTTCGAATCTGAAGCTCCAAAAACAATTTTTTTTTTAACGATAATGTAGGTAACGAAAGATTGGGGGCGTTCCTTCGAAAATGTTTCGAATCTCTTCAGAACTCTCTCACAGAAAATTTCCAAAACTGGAGCTCTTTAATGATTTCAGGGAAATCACTGGGGTAGGACCAGTATTTCAAATTTTTTGCAGGGGGGGGGGGCTCAGAAAAGGTGCTCACTCAAAAGTTATACCAAAAACTAATATTTTTTGCTCGAAAAAATTCGCCATCGTCGTTTATGCCTTTCTTGTCAGCGGAATGAAAATTTGTAAATCCTTTTTTTGAAGAACAAGTTGTCTTTGGAGACGATGAGCTCGAGTGATGATGATTTGATATCTTCTTCATTTTTTAAATATTTCTCTCACATTTTTTTTTTTTATAGGAATGAATAAGTGGAATTCGGGAGGTGCAAGATCAAAGCAGTATAAGAGCGGGGCGTTGTTCAATAGGATTTAAATCACATTGCATAGCAAACAATGCTAGACCACGAGTGTTATATAGTGACTTGCTAGAAAATTGTAGTGCTTTTGTATCCATCTTCACTAGACCTTGCACCCTTCGATTTTTTCAGTTGTTTGTTCCTTTGCAAAACTTTTGCGTCCCTAAACGCAGTTTTAAAATCTAATTTCATTCGTGTTCGGGGGCCCAAACTCCAGACCTACTCCCTGGATCTGTCTTGCTTGATTTTTCCTACTTTTTTACTTTTCACATTTGAAGGAACTGTTTCAATTATTATATTTATTTGTTCATTTATTTTTGCAATGGATTAGCATATTTTTGTTAATTTTTATCTTGCCATGCTTTTGACATTTTAGAACCCTTGAAACGTATTATTGTCAGAAAATGTTATAAAAAATCTGATTTCTTTACGTGCGAAGAACACAGAAGTATTATTTTTTAAAAAAACAGAACTGAATAAATTAAAATAGCTTCAAGAGGAATTTTAGTTAGAGTTATTAGTAGTGCATCCAGAAAAACATTTCAAAGTGGGGTATGATTTATTTTGACCTTTTTCTGCGGCGAAAAAACGAAAACTTCTGAGTTTTAGAGTTTTTTTAATATCCCCAAATCCCATTCGGCTATGAGCGGTACGTAATATTTTCCACAATCTTATAACGTTTTTCTGAACAATTTGAACTTATTAGGTAAATTGATTCGAATACGTATACATGTAACAAAATTGTTTCTTTAAAAAACTCCCGAAATCTCCCTGCACAAAATGTAAAACTTTTTTACTCCAGAAAATAACCCTTCATCCACTAATGTCCGTGTCCGAGGGGGACACATGCTTGTTTGAAAAAAACAAAAAGAAAAAATTTGACTTGTTTGTACGTGAAATATTGCTTCACAAATAAAAAGCTATCGTGATTTTTAATTTTTTGATCGTAATATTTTTTGTTTTTATTGTTTTTGAATGTCAACTCCGTATCTCAATGAAGTTGCCAGATTTCCGGTAATTTTTTTTATAACCGTTCTCTTGTATGTCTGATGGCTTGGCGGTATAGAAAATTTGTATACTGACCGAATCAACATGTGTTAAATACATCAAATTACTAAACTTTTCTGCCTAATATTCCAGGATAACGCTAAGGGTGTGTGAACTGTGGGATAAAAATTGCATTTTGCGATGAGTTTGAGCCTATTAAAATTGATTTTAATGTACTCTTATTTTAGTGGTGAGTGGAAGTGTGATCATCAGTTTACTGTTGTTATTTATGATATGGTCTGTTAAAGCGCTATCCTGTGCGATTATGATAATTCAAGTGAAAGGCGATGCATTTTTAAGTTGTGAATTTTGAAATTGCAACATATTCTGTGAATTAGATTCTGTGACTTGCAGTTAATTTATGTTTTCAGTGTTGACTTGAAATGAATCGTGACAGAAGTCATGTTTTATATAATGTTTTGCTTGTAATTGAACTGTTGAAACGTAAAACTGAAATTATTTCATTAAGTATGACTTATATTTTTGCTATCGTTATCCCGTCTTCTTCCAAATCAGTAAATTTATCAAATAACCGTGTGATAAAAAATCTTGTTTGTCATCTGTGCGGTGTTAGCTTGTGTTGTTTGAGAATTTCTTAATTTTAAGGATTTTTAAGTGATGGTTGTTGATGAAAATGCTATTAATTTGTAATATATTGCCAAAGCTTTGAGTGAACAGTATTATGAATGATATTGAGCTTAAAATGTAATGTTCAGTACTGTATGCTTCACACGCTCAAAGCACTCAAATTCATTTAATATCTTAAAAGTGCCCAATTTTCAGAAAATAAAAAATAGAATTACTATACATTCGGTGCAATAGAAGTTCTCATACCTTAGAAACAAGTATCCTATTCGTAGGAATGGGTACAGCCAATGACATGTACTGTCATTAATTGATGTTCGTAATTTACTTTAAAACTATGTATCTCATTAACAATTGAACTTCTAACTATGCTGTGAAGTCTAAAAAACAATTGATTATCCTGGAACGTACTTTATCTGTGAATCTGGAACAAAATACCCATAAATTTATTTATTATCTGTGTATTATCCAGATAATTGTAAAATTATATATAACTTGTGTTAAAAATAAGTGGACATTAGGCACACTTTGCAATCAAATTTTGATACTCGGATCTTTTCACCTTAGATGCAAAGAATGATGCGTAAAATTTTAGATTGTGTTGAGTTTATTCTTTTCCGACTCACTGATTATGATCCACTACTAATTAAAAATAAATGTTTTCTTTTAAGTTTTACATCGTTATGTAATATACATTTTGGGCTATGGTTTTAGTGTTTCTAATCAACTAATTCTTTCAATGATTTTATGCACAGTACAGTTGTTACTTTACCCTTCAAATTTCGGGGCTCTGTCCCCCTCTGTTTACCATTTCCAACTCATTTAAGGTGGACAGGGGTTATTAATTGTCCCCCCACCCCTGGCTTCAGGAAATAAATGTATTTACATGTAAATGGGTGTGGTTTTAACTTTTTTCATACAATTTGCATAAACCCATTGCCCCCTTCCCTCCCCTCAGAATAATTCAAAGTGACAGGCCTAAGCTTTTCATAGGGGTTCGCATTGAGGTAGTGGGTTACGATAGCTTTAATATTATAAAAAAATCATACTTCAAAGTTTATAAATTAAATTTCTATGCTCAAACTGCAAAAATATTAAAATTCTCCAAAATTAGGGATCTAACATTGCACTACACAATTCACTTATGTGGGTTGAATGATCCTGATTAACTGATAAATGAGGGCCAGTATTTGATTTCTTAAATTACAAACACAGACTTCTTGTTCTGCATTTCTAACAGTTACGCTGAAATTCTTACCTTTATGGGGAAAATGATATGTGAAGACGAACTAATTTTTAAGATTGCAAATTTTTGTTTGGTGTGTTTCGTGAAATACAATTTTCAAACTATTATTTGTGTGCAGGGCTGGAGCTTTTTAAGGAGTAAAGAGTTTATAATTTGGCAGAGATCATGTTAAATGTCGTTAGAAATAAGCAAAATAGACGAACGGTTTAATTTTACTATGGGAAATTTTGTAATTACACAGTGAAACTTCATTCTACCACAAAATCGGCTACAACACAACTTATTCTCCTGATATTTTTAGGGATAAAAAAATCCTGTTTTCTTTCATTCACTAAGTCTCTGTGTAGTCTCGATTGTTTATATGTATGGTAACTTTTGCATTTATACAAGCATAGGAGGATGATATAGATGCACACTGCACACAGATATGTGAATTGTTTGATAAATAAACCTTTATAAATAATATCAATTAGGGATGCATCAAGTAGCACTTTGGCCGAGTACTCAGCCTTTCACTACTCGGCCGAGTCCCAAGTACCAATTGTTTTTTTAAAAATCATTGACATACAGCGGTACAGGGTTAGAAATCATTACAAAATTTTACTGGTCTTCTCGACCAGTGAACAAGAATATATACTGGCTAACAGACAACATCACTGGTCCACCTTAAATCATTAACCACATTTTGTTTCTTTGAAAAAAAATCCTTGGATTGTTTGTGGTCCTTGGATTGTTTATTATTTTTATGGTGATTCGAGGCGAGTTTTACTGGTCTGGAACCACTGGACCAGCAGTAAATTCGAACCCTGACATATGAACTGATCATTGGAATGGACCTCTATATGATAGTTCTTAGAACAAAAATCCCACTGAATTTAACTTATGTATTGTTTAAAATTTTTTATTTAGTTTGTCAAAAATTTTAGAAAAAAGTTATTTTTAAAATGAAACTACATTAAATGAATAAATATAAAGTATCAATTAAGTTGGAATTATATTAATCTATTATTGATTAGTTCTAATTATCTAAACTTGAATAATTTTTAAAGCATTTGGGGATATTAAAATAAAGATTTACTCTATTGAAGCATTACAAACTTCAATATTTTCAAAATTAACTTGAAAATTTCTCACTAGATGGCAGAATACTCATAATTTGTTCCTTCAATGAACAATAGAGAAGAGTTTATATTACTTTTTCAGAAACCAGAAGCAGTAGCTTCAACCTGCTATATTAATAAGTGTTAATAATTAAAATGTGTCTTGAACTATTCAATTTTTTACAACTACTCGGTATCGGCCGAGTGCCTGATCCAAATTTGGCCGAGTCCCGAGTACTCGGCAAATTGGCCGAGTAGGCCGAGCACCGAATATTTACCAAGTACTCGGTGCATCCCTAATATCAATATAGTCTAACCTGTTTATCTAGAGCCTGCCTATCTCGAAAACCTTTCTATGTCAAAATTTTTCATTTTCTCTGCATTTATGACATGAATTGAACGATTTTCGCCATGTTTATCTCGAATAAATTTTTCCAAAAACCTCTATGTGACAAATTTTAGTTCTGCTATGTCTTCAAATTTCATTCTCGGTGATTTCCGTCAACAGCAAAGCCTAGAGACAAAAAGTCATTCTTTCTAATACCAGCACTCATATAGTCCTACAAGTCTTATGGAGACATATAAGCCGAGAGGAAACTGTACATAGATCAAGATTTCTGGGAATTCCGTCCATTAAAAAACTGGGGATAAGGGGGTATTGTATTGCTCAAGGAGTGTAACAGCTTAGTGAGTTTTACTTTCAAGTTGCTGAGAACAGTAATTTCATTCCTTGGGTTAGTGCTAATCTAATGCTTAAATTGTTTGCGTTGTGGAAAAAGCAAATATCTTCACGGTTTTGAGCATTTAATGGCTGAACAACAATTTTCTTCTTAAAGATGTGCATGATTAACTTATTAGATAATCACTAAAATTGTTAAACCAGCTGTAGCTACAATAAGTCGTAAAGTTAAATGGTCAACAATATAAGTTCAAAAGAATATGTTAACTCGTTGGCTTTGTTCGAGTTGCTTATTTTTACAACTATATCAAAACTTCTGTATCTTGTAATTTCCTTATACCAAATTTTTCTTCGGTCCCATGAAATTCGAGATGGACAGGTTCGACTGTATTAAGCATTGGTTATCTTAAATAATTGCAGATATGTTAATGAAAAAAGTTGATTGCTTTCATGGATATATGATTCAAAGTAAATAGAATTACCAACAATTTTATATGTAAATATTGTGTTTCGTAGCTGCAAATAGTTTTGAGTTACCTGCATAGAGTCATTCATACTTGTACAGATAGTTAAGATTTTGATCATACAATGCATCCAAGCTTTTCATGTTCTAAGAAAATACACTAGTTGTTGTTTAGTATGAGTTTCAACCATAGTTTGGCAATTATTACTGCTATTTTATGTGTTTATTTTTATTTAAAAAACAGTTTATTATAATATTCTACATATGATGATGATCCATTTTAAATAATTATTTCCCTAGATTGTTGTTAACTACATGCTAAGAAGTCTTTTGGAGTTATTCAGTTTTTCCGAATATCTGCAATTTTAACATGGTTTGAAGGACATCTTAGTAAAATATTGCCACCTGCCACACACGCAAATTGAAACTGGAGTCAGTAAATAGTTTTTGGTTCGAATTTTTAGCTAAAGGTCGCCAAATTGAGATATCACGTGAGTCTGCATAGAAATTAACACTGATATCCCTACCAAAAAAAAAACCGTAAAAAGATACATTTGGCTGATTCAAACGCAATCAAAAGGGGAGGTATACAACTGGTTCCCATAAAGACCCTGCATACCCAAATTCAGTCTTCTATTGCATATTATTTTTAGTCATGCTAGATACAATTAGTACATATATTTGTACAGATGTCGTGAGAAAACTTGAGATGCTTAGCTAGGGGATTGTCAAAGTGATGTTTTGGATGTCTATATACATTTTTCAGTATACATGCATGTGCTGACGAGCCGAAAAAAAAAAAAAAAACTCAACATTAATTCAGGGTTGAGTAAAATGGACATTTAGGCTGAAATTTGCGTGAAATATTTTTTACAATTACAACATTACCTTTAATACGTAAAAGAAAGTAAAAAGACCAAAATATTTACATTTTGAGGATTTTTGTGCTTATCGAGAGCCTGCATAGTTTGTATCCGCATTACTTTTACATCTAACCTTTTTTGCGTTTCATTTCAGATTTTTCTGTGTTATGATTTTGTCCTGTACATAATAATCTTTTCATCATGGCTGCTAGCCTGCAACAGTTCATTCCACTGCTTCCTACGCAAGACATTAAGAAGCGTATCCAGCTTGGAAGTGATATTCTAAGTTGCTTGCAGCAAAATCCCTCCTGCTTATCTGAATGTGATGAAATAGGATTTTTTATTGACAGTATATCATCTTGGTTAAACAATAGTAATTTTAAGGTAAGTAAAAGCTGATAAGTTTTATAATCACAGAGGAATGGG
>JAXGGA010015616.1:5000-28714 GCA_038373865.1 Uloborus plumipes
TTGAGACGTGATGGGACTTTTTTACTTGCAGGTATTTAAATAACTATATGAATACGTAATAAAAATAATAATTTGGTTGTTGTTAGTAAACCACTGTCGACCAGTGTAATTGCTTCTTCGTCTTCTTAAAAGTTATTCCTGGCTAACATGAACGTAATTCGTCCAATTTCACGAAAAAATAATACACACGAGCTTCACAACACGATTTTAAAACAAGCCTTATTTGCATGTTCTGAGTGACGCCAGCTGCGCCACACTTATGCGCAGAACACGAAATTTCAATCGATGTCATCTTTCAGTTGTATAAACACGCCTACCAAATTTCGTTTATCTAACACAAGTCTTTCTTGGTGTTGGGATTTTTTTTTCCGCCAGTGTATATATATTTATATATATATATATATATATATATATATATATATATATATATATATATATATATTATATATATATATATATATATATATATATATATATATATATATATATATACATATACATATATATATTATACGTATATATATATATATATTTTTTTTTTTTTTTTGACAACACCTCTTCTGAAGTTTTTCTACAACTTTCTGTCAATAGATGCAAAAAACTTTTAAAATGAAGGCAGAGCCATTTAAATTAGAGAAATTGTGGATCCATGTTACCTACGATTGTTAACAAAAGAAAAAAAAAACTAAGCACTTAAAATATTTCCCGGCGTAATAATCTTTTCTTTAAATCTGAAATTTTAATGTTCAAATTTCATACTATGAGTTTGATTTAAAAAGCAGAACAATGGGTAATAGAATATTCATATAGTTTTACTAAGCTTTTCTTCTGAAACTTAGTTTCATATGTCATTGAGTTTTCTCCTTATTATAAACATGTCATTAGCAGTTCTTAAATATTAATGGCATTCCAGAGTTTGGTCTGAAATCTAAGATGGAATTCCTCCCCAACATACTCTTTAATGAACTAATCTCGTCTTGAATAAATTATTGGATGACTTATTACCAAGTTCATGCTTCGCTTTATTAGTTGCATTGATTCTTGCAGTTTCGAGTTCTCACTTTCATTTTGTGCATTTTTAAATTGACATTGTCGGTTTAATTATCGCAGTGCAGTGACAATAGTTGCTACTTATCTTGAAATTTGCCTGTAGAAAAAAGATTTTATGCATTAAATTTTGATTAAGAATTCTGATCTCGGAGTAGCAGAAAATCAAAATATGTAACTCTGGAACTTGTTAATGTGCATTTATTTTTATGTTAGCTTCAAGATAAGATAATATGATTAACATTTATATATGAAGGGTCAGGGGGAAAAACCACGGTAGTCACATTTGATTCATTTTGAGAAATTTAAACTTTACGAACTCATAAACTTCCCCAGTATACTTGTTCTAAAATGACAATAATACATGGACTACAGTGTTTTTTCACGAATATTGCATATACTAAACGAAATTACACTTATTTTTCTAAAAGGTGGTACACTAGGTGGCCAAAAGTATCCGGACACTTTCAAAAATTCACATTTTTACATATAGCTCGAGAAATAAGTGATCAATTGTTCTTTAACTTTAGTCATACAAAATATAGGCTTCATCAAACATTTCCAAGTTGAAATTAAATTACCCTTGCATTTGGGGGACGACAAGAAACGGCAATTTTATTTGAAGGGTTTTTGCTCATAACACGCAGTTTTTGATCAAACCTTATCAACACTTCAGGAAAAATGAAAAAATACAAGAGAAAGAACATACTAAAACGGTAAATAAAAATATTAAAAATCCAATGAGATATGAACGTTAGAAGGAAATATTTTTTCACGGCGCATGCGCGAACGACAGAAATTTATAACTACAAAAATATTGTACCCTGATTTATACTGCATCTTATAAAAAAAGTTTCAGTTGAATATCATGAAAATTGAAAAAGATATCAGCGATCTAGTGAGCTGTATTTCATTCATTCGCAGACAATACATAAAAAGTGAGGGTCTGTCCACAAAGAGCTATTTTTAAATTAAAGGTTATTGCGTCATCGTTCAAAACCAACGTTTCAGGGGGTGTCCGGATACTTTTGGCCACCTACGTATAAGGTCTTTTTGGCCGAATAGGCGAAATGTGACTTCTATGCCGAATATAAATTTTCAAACTGTATACAATTTAACATTGAAGAAAATGCTCAATTGTCACCACACTATTTGTGGAGAACCCCTTGCCATTTATGTATTGTCTGCGAATGAATGAATTATAGCTCACTAGATCGCTGATATCTTTTTCAATTTTTACGATATTCAACTGAAACTTTTTTTATAAGATGCAGTATAAACCAGGCTACAATATTTTTGTAGTTATAAATTTCTGTCGTTCGCGCATGCGCCGTGAAAAATTATTTCCTTTTAACGTTCATATCTCATCGGATTTTTAATATTTTTATTTACCGTTTTAGTATGTTCTTTCTCTTGTATTTTGTCATCTTTCTTGAAGTGTTGATAAGGTTTGATCAAAAACTCTGCGTGTTATGAGCAAAAACCCTTCAAATAAAATTGCCGTTTTTTAAAAAATGTTTCATATCTTCGGAAGTAAGAGTGGTACGTTCATAAAAATTTGTACAGTAATTATACATAGTATGCTAATTAATTACTGAAATTTATAGCTTATTCCGAGCTATTTTCAAAGAGTTATGGTCAAAAAGCGGTTTTTCTTTCAACCCCCCTTCTTGTCGTCCCCCAAATGCAAAGGTAATTTAACTTCAACTTGGAAATGTTCGGTGAAGCCTATATTTTGTATGACTAAAGTTAAAGAACAATTGATCACTTATTTCTTGAGCTATATGTAAAAATGTGAATTTTTGAAAGTGTCCGGATACTTTTGGCCACCTAGTGTAGCATCAGTTTAAATTCAACAAAAAGTGGACTACCGTGGTTTTTCCCCCTGACCCTTCATATGTTAGTGAAAGATTGGCAAAATCTTTTGAGTTTATATCAGCACTTTGCAGTCGTACTTTGAGATGTTCTAGAGAAGCTTGATATGTATCATCTAGAACTTTCAACTACTCCGGTAGCGTAATTTTCTTGTTTCAAAACACAAAAAACCTATTTTAGGAATCAGAAGATGTTTCTAATTTTGAATAATGTGATACATATGTAAAGTTTTGTTTTACGCGGTTTTGATAGTGTCTATTAGGTAGGTGATTCCCTCTATTTTCTATGCAATAAAAAAGTCCTTATTTTAGATGAATCTGACTCTGGGACAGGATCGTCTTTTGGGAGATCAGGGTAATTGCTCCCTTCCCCCCGATTTTGGGAAATTAATGTAGTTACATGTGAGTGGGTGTTGTTTTGATATTTTTTAGAATTTAAATTATGTAAACACCATTTGCCTCTACCCCCCCTCCCCTTAAAAAATTCAAAATGACGGGCCTGATTAGAGAATTTGTCAGGACGGAGATTTGTGATCAATGCCTGTTTTAGGGAGAACTCTCAAAAAAAAAGAGATTGAGACTAAAGACCCCGCTCCACCGATTCGGCTTTAGGGATTTTTTGTGGGAATTTTTGAAATTCTATGCAAATGACAACCGTTCAATTACATGAAGGTTAACATATCCCAGCAGAAATGACCAAAATTGACGCTGCTATGCTACAATGGCGCACCCATAAGGGGAGCTAAGGGGCTTAAGCCCCTCTCAGAAGTATCAAGATGAACTCCCTTGATAGAACCAAACTTCTTGAAATGCGTTTTATGAACTTGATTTTTGGAAATTCGCCAAGACATAGCTTCCAATCCCCTTTCTAATTTCAACAAAAATGACAGCAGTTTTTCTTCAGGACTTCAAATTTGAAAACTTTCCGAAATAGGGACACTTAGCCCCTCCCATGAAACAATCCTGGGTACGCTACTGCTATGCTAGTAGGAATCTTGAGGCATGGGAGGACCAAGCTTCTGGTTATGGAAGAAGTCATTTTAAAAAGGGGATTATAAGTCATTTTTGGGCATTAATAGCGGGGCTGGGCCGAATGTCAAGAGAAAAAAGTTCTCAAAACGTAGATTTAGGCTACTTTCCATCACTTCAGGGACGTCATGTTCCTCACGACCCCATCTCTGACGTTATTATAGAGCAAAAGTTGCAGGTTTGAGCTTTAAAAATAATTTTGTACATTACTTGAAAAAATTCTCTTTCAATTTTCATGTTTTGTTCATGTTTATTTTGTCATTCACAACATATTTTTTTTTCTATTTTTATTTTATTTATAATTTTTTTTTACAGTGATAATTTTTATTTCTTATTGAAGGACAAACACAGAAACTTATTGTTTTCAAGAACCAGATAAAAGTATCATAAGTTTCAGCGGCAGAAAATAAAAACCTAGACTAGAAATGACAATTACAGCTGTCGTGGTATAGATAAAACAGATGCTAGAAATCATTTACCGAGAACTGAACCTAATTACCTTCGACCAAATGAAAGATAGAACCCTCAAAATAACTCATTAATGCCCCTGAGATTAAAAATGTGGAGCAGCGCTGATTTTAGTTCCTTCAACGATAGGAAGTCTTCATCACACCGTGACTTTTCTTGAAAATATCTCAGGTTTCAAGTATTTACAAAGAGTGACATTTTGCTGGATTTTTAGAAATAGTTTTTTTTTCAACCAAAATTTCTGCAATTTCGCCAAATGCTAGTTTTTCAAGAGTGCAAAAAACCGATTTGTACATATGGTATAAAGCGAACCGCACTAAAACGTTCTAAGAAAAAAACATATTTATTTACTTTCGACACACTCTAGTAGTTAAATAGAACCCTAGCAGCATAATCTCATCGGTCGATGATCGGTCATTCATCGAAACCCGAGGAAATTCTCATCGGCCGATGATCGGATTAGATGAGTTCTCATCGGGAATTGCTTCAATATGTCTCATCGGCCAAACAGAATCCGAGCAGCAAAATCCGACGAGTTTTGCTCGAAATACGATGAGATTTGGAGCAATTTACGAGCAGTGCAGTCCCGTGCCGATGAATTTAGAATCAGTTTTGGATGCTCGGCTTATTTTCATCGGAAAAGTTGATCGTGCGTTACGCGATATGTTTACGAGGAGTTCGATGATCGGCCGAGAAAAATCCGATGAGTTGATGCTACTTGGGTTACAACAAAAATATATCAATCCACATTTTTTAGCGTTTCGAGAAACCGTTTCGTCAATGCAAAGAAACAAAGCTATTGTTGTTGTTGCTGTCATGTCATACTTTTATTAATAATTATTTTGAAATGAGGGTGTTGCAAGAGGTTGAACTTCGTTATTGACATACATTAGACAACACAAGCAAGATTTACAGCACAAAGAGAAAGAGGAAATAACACCGGCAGGAATCGAACCTGCGACCTCTTGCTTTCGAGGTGAAACTTCTATCTCTGAGTCACCTAGTCCCCAAAACAAAACTATGTGGGACAAAAATCGCACATACTGTCTGTCCTTGAAAACCGCGCCTAGCACTCGGGAACCATTCTACTAAAACAAGGGGTGATGGGTTGTGAGTGGGAACTTTCCGAAGTTTTCAATTTAAAACTTGCTTTTTTTTTGCTATACTTTTGACACATTCAGCTAAACTATGTATTTGATATTAGTATTGTTCTACATTGTTTGATACAGAACAAAATGCTTCTTATTGTTCTTTCTCTTATTGTTATCTTACCTATCACCCCTATTTTGGTAAGATCAGAGAAGACCTGATGCATGCGTAAATAAGCGGAAAGTTTTACCTAAGAAAATCAGACAGTACCTGGCGTAACACTCTTTTCTCTACATCTAAAATTCTAATGTTAGCAAATTTCATTTCTTCTAAAAACTTTTTAAAAAGAAAGGACTTTTTAAGGAGATCAAAGTTCAATTTCGGAAAAGTTTTAACTCTCTCATTTTGAACATTTCAATAGTAATAGATTCAATATCACATTTCCAAATTCATTAAGGGCTCAAAATAATTATGCTCACCACCTGTCGAGAGGTCACTTTCCATTTCGGAATGAACTAGAGAAACTCATTTAGTCTTATGAACAAGGCCCTCACTAACTGTTGCCACAATTGAAATGGAAATATATTTCAGCTGGGAAATCGATAAATTTTCTGCAAATTAGAATCCAGCTTCATTGTAACTAAACTTAAGTTAAATCTCATCAGTAAATATTAAAATAAAATAAAAAAAGAAGGATAAAAGGAAAAGAAAATTTAATTAAAAAATAAAGAAATGAAACTATGTTCGTTGGTTCGCCAAATAACTGAGTACAATAACTAAGAATATTAAAATACTACGGACTATGGGTGCTATTTGTTAGTCATTAATTAAAACTGAATGAAAAACAATAACAGTATTGAAATTATCAAGATCGGTTCAACTATATAGGGGCCTTAGGTTCAACGCGCCCCACCTACCCCTAAACTTTGTATAATAACTACTGTCCGTCCGTGATTGACGCGCCTAGCACTCGCGAACCATTCCACTTAAAAAAGGGGTGGTAGTTTGTGAGTGAGAACTTTCCGAAGTTTTCAATTTGAAACTTACATTTTTTGCTGTACTTTTGACATATTTAACTAAACTATGCATTTGAAATTAACATCGTTCTACGTTGTTTGATACTGCTCAAATGCTTCCTATTATTCTTCCCCTCATTGTTATCTTACTTATCACCTCTATTTTGGTAAGATCAAAGAAGACCTGACGCATGCGTAACGCGGAAAGTTTTACCTAAGGAGATTAGATGGTATTTGGTCAGTTTTTCAGAGGCATTAATAATATTTTCAAGAAATTTTTTGAATGCAGTTAAACAATTAATTTAATAGTTGCTATCATCACTCTTGTAATGAAAATGTTTGCTACATCTACAAGATTAAGATAATACGTATATTCACCATTAAGCTAATTGGGTCAAATTAGAAGCGTTCTACGTTGTTTGATGCTGCTCAAATGCTTCCTATTATTCTTCCACTTATTGTTATCTTACCCATCACCCAAATTTTGATAAGATTAGAGAAGAACTGACGCATGCGTAAATACGCGGAAAGTTTTATCTAAGAAGATTAGATAGTATTTGGTCAGTTTTTCACAGGCATTAATAATATTTTCAAGCAATTTTGTGAATGCAGTTAAACAATTAATTTAATAGTTGCTATCATCACTCTTGTAATGAAAATGTCTGCTACATCTACAACATTAAGATAATACGTATATTCACTATTAAGCTAATTGGGTCAAATTAGAAGCGTTCATTTTCAAGCAAATGTCTAATTTATTTGTCGCTTGTTAACAACGCGAATAAGTACCACGAGTTCAGCAGAAATCGAAATCAGCAGTCACTTAAATTGTTTCCCCATTCAACTAATCGGAAACCCATATTTAGTGTGCTTCTTGATTTGATTCAATCAATAAAGAGAATCCAAACAACATGAAACGTATCTCAATCCGAATCAAACTTCAATCAAGCTTCAAGAAAATTTTCTAAGTCGTTTCTTTTAACCGCTTAGCTTATAAATTTTTTTGAAAAAAATTGCAGACAAAAAAAATCACATTTTTAATACGCTTTTTATTAGTTTCACTTGTGAGTTTGTGTGTATGTAACTCTGAATTAAAGATACAATTCACGTTCGTTACAAATGTAAAAGTAATATATTTAATACTAGCGGTACCCGCACGGCTTTGCCTGTGGTATAAACTTAAGAATTCATTTGTAAAAAAATGATATGGCAGAAAAAATACTCTATTTTAGTTATAATTCAACTATAATTCTTTCAAAGAATGATGTAAAAATTTGGTATGGACCCCACACTACTTCTTTTTACGTGTAAATTTCTTAGTAGATGCCTTAAGTGCTAAAATAGTGCTTGGAGTGAGCAAGATAAAAATTCAAACATTTACATCCCTAGTTTGCCACGAAACAATGCAAAAAAATGTTTTACAATGATTAATCTCCTAAATATCACCGATTGTAACATCATTCAGTGGATTTTTTGCAAAATATCGCCAATAGCGCCAAATTGAACCCAAATAAAAAAATAAAAATATTTTTCCGCTAAATTTGTCGCCAACTTGGAGATATGTCGCCAAATTGGCGTCGAACACTTGGCGACTAAAAGCTTGGCGATATATCGCCAAGTGATTGCGCCAATTCATGTCACTTTTATCTGCATTGAAATTAACACTGATTTACCCCATAAAAGGGGTAAAACACCCCCTTGGGGAAATTCGAATGCAACCGCAAGGGCAGGTGCACAAAAATAAGCCAAAAGAGAAAATAAGAACAATTTTGCTGCTCACAGAAACCAACAGAAATCTTACCAAAGTTTAAAAGAAGAAGAAAGTTAAACAAAAAAATAGAAATTTCGTGCATTATTCTTCACCATGATAATCAAAACAATAAACATCGACGAACATCAACCAGCAAATGATAAATAAAAAGCCAAATTCGCTCACTCAAGCCATTTGCTGCAATTAATATTGAAATAAATTAATAATGAAATAAAATATGTTTTGCAGACGATAAATTTAGAATGGTTTACTATCATGTTGTTTCTTTTTTGACCTCATTTGGTTAAAGAATGCTTCCCTCTTCTACACAACTCGTCAGATCGCCATAATGTCTCTAAACTCACAAAAATGGTACGCGTCAGTTTCTTCCTTCTCTACCTATTTTAAAGAAAGGACTCGATTTCTCATTTGATTGACAGGTACCATATTATCACGGTTTTATTATATTTCATTTGACTAATTTTAATAAGGCTTTGAGTTTGGATTGCTACAAAAACAAATACATTTTAAAAATTATTAAGGGAAAAAGAACGAAACAAATAAACGAAATAAAAACGTAACCATGGTAACAACATGAAAAGTTGATTTCCGTTGATAAAATATTTCATTTCATCTTTATTTCCAAACAAATTTTATTCTCGAGATTAACCATTTTAGAATCATTTGCCTTGCTTTGCTGCAGGTAAGCCTTGAATTTCCGGGATTCTAAAAACAATTGTTACAGCTCTCCTGATGATCGTAGAAACTTCGAAAAAACTTCATTTTGTGCAGAAAATTTCAAGCTTTCGAATGACATAAGACTTGAAAATATGTATGAAATATTTCTTCCCTATTTTATCGAATTTCCGCTAAGAATTCGAATAGAAAAAGCACGAAATGGAATTTTCGAAAAATCGCTTCGAGATGCAAAACTACATGCTACAAACTAATTTTGTGCCAAGTGGCATGAAAATCTACCGAACGGTTTTGGCGCTACGTGCGTAACAGACAGACAGACAGAAAGAAAGACAAACCTTCAGCTTTATTATTAGTATACTAGCGGTACCCGCACGGCTTTGCCCGTGGTATAAAATTAAAGGTTCATTTGTAAAATAATTGATATAGCAGAAAAAATGCTCTATTACAGTTTTATTCAACTATAATTCCTTCAAAGTGATATAAAGATCTGATATGTACCCCACACTACTTAATTTTACGTGTAAATTTCTTAGTAGATGCCTTAAGTGCTAAAATAGTGCTTGGAGTGAGCAAGATAACAATTCAAACATTTGTATCTCTAATTTGCTACGAAACAATGAAAAAAAAATGTTTTACAATGATTAATCTCCTAAATATCGTCGATTTTAACATCATTCAGTGGATTTTTCGCAAAATATCGCCAATAGCGCGAAATTGAGTCCAAATAAAAAAAAGAAAACAATTTTTTTCGCTAACTTGGCGATATGTCGCCAAATTGGCAGCAAATACTTGACGACCAAAAGCTTGGCGATATATTGCAAAGTGGTCGCGCCAATTCATATCACTTTTGTCTGCATTGAAATGAACACTGATTTACTCCATAAAAGGGGTAAAACACCCCCTTGGAACATTCGAATGCAACCCCAAGGGGAGATGCACAAAAATAAGCTAAAAGAGAAAATAAGAACAATTTTGTTGCTCACAGAAACCAACAGAAATCTTACCAAAGTTTAAAAGAAGAAAAAAGTTTCTTTCCTAGCTTTAAAAACAAAACAATACATTTTCCGAAATGAAACACTTTAAAAAGAACGATGCAATAACGCAATTGATACGATATTTGGTTAATCTCTGCTTTAGGTACCCTTTTCTCGCTAAATGGGCGATAGGCACGCCAAGCGTGGTAACCCTGGCTATTTTGCGTAGTTTCTCTCAAAGCTTTCACTTCCGCGAGACACGCAAAAACGCGCCAAGTAAGGTCCCAAAGCATCTTCACCGGGAAAAAGACAGGGTTGCCAGAGAATTGGAACAAAAAAATACTACGCCTCCTCTAAAAAAAATATTACAAAATACTGTTTCCAAACGTTGCCAAAATCAATGTTGCTGAAATGCAAAATCTATGAAAATGAAAAAAAAAAAAAATCCGCCAAATCTTTTAATTAAGTCATTAGAATATTGGAAACAGGGTTGCCGGAAAAATACTACGCTCCTTATTTGGACCGAGAAAATATTACCGTAGTATCAAAAATACTACGTCTGGCAACGCTGGAAAAAGAACGAAACAAAAATAGGTATGAACACGTAACCATGGTAACAACATGAAAAGTTGATTTCCGTTGATAAAATAATTCATTTCATGTCTCTTTTCAAACAAATTTTATTACCGAGTCGAACCATTTTAGAATCGTTTGGCTTGCTTTACTGAAGGTAAGCCTTGAATTCCGGGATTCTAAAAACAATTGTTACAGCTCTCCTGATGATCGTAGAAACTTCGAAAAAACTTCATTTTGTGCAGAAAATTTCAAGCTTTCGAATGACATAAGACTTGAAAATGTGTGTGAAATATTTCTTAATTATTTTATCGAATTTCCGCTAAGAATTCGAATAGAAAAAGAACGAAATGGAATTTTCGAAAAATCGTTTCGAGGTGCAAAACTAATGCTACAAACTAATTTTGTGCCAAGTGGCATGAAAATCGACCGAACGGTTTTGGCGCTACGCGCGTAACAGACAGACAGACAGACCCATTTTCAGCTTTATTATTAGTAGAGAGTAGAGAAGAGAAGAAGAGATAGAGATTTATTTTTCGGATCTCGAAAACGGCTCTAACGATTTCGATAAAAATGTGTATTTAGATAGAGTTTTGGTTTCTGAGTTCATCTACGTCGGCGTTTTTTCTGTAAAAACGCCAGTTTTCACAAAAAAAAACCGTTTTTTTGTGCCTTCATTGAAAGTTTGAGAAGCTTTTATCGCGCCATTTTCTTTATGATTACTTTCATTGTTACTGTTTCCGTGGCGACCACGTTTTGTTATAACAATTGGATTTCATATTTAATCACATCAGCGCAAGTTCAAATTATGGTATTTGGCAACGTTAAATTGTTATTGTTTTTGAAACGTTAAAGCAAGGCTTCACTAGATAACAAGCTGTTGGGATAAAAGCAGTGGTAATTGTCCACCGACATCTATTGAATTTTATGGTAACTTACAGTATATAAAAATCAGATTACTTTACTTTTCAAGTGCGATTTCAAAATTGAGTATAAAAGTGTTATAGTTAGTTTTAAAATACTTTTTTTCCTCCTCAAGAGTGTTTAGTAAGATATTTCAGGTAAAAAATCAATAAATATGAAACTCATTCTTAAAATATTAAGTTTCGAAACAAAATTACATCTAATATCTTTAGACGAGCAATTCTTGTATATATATATTTCGGATCTCGAAAACGGCTCAAACGATTTTGATAAAATTTTGTATTTAGATAAAGTTTTGGATTTTGTAGTCCGATCGGTAAGTCGTCGGACTCGTAACCGGAGGGTCCCGGGCCGATCATATAGAGGAAGCCCAGCTGATCAAAGATCCACAGTCTTCATAAATGGTGGCTGGGGGACGTTAACAATGTTCGTGGTCATAAAATCCTTTAAGTGAAACGATACCTCAGGGGGATGCTGGGCCAAGGGTCTGCTCGGCCCTTGGGTCTGTTCAAAAATGAACAGAGCGCTCTTCAAGGCCCCATCCCGGTTAAACCACGAGTTGTGGTATGTACGGGGGGAACCTTGGAGTGTCAAGTGAAGTGAAAGTCAAAATCAACTGGACTAAATGCGTACTGGAGAACAGGGACTCTGCATATATTCTCATCAACCTCTCCCGCGCCTTCGGCGCCAAATGAAATGAAATTGGGTGTGATTTTACGGTGGGCATGGATTAACCCTTTGACGCAGAATTTTTATCAACGTATTTTTCATACTTTGTTCATTACTCTGCATTAATTTACGGTAAAATAAGAGTAAAATATTATATTCAGCATTTTAATAATTTTCTGGTTATGTAATACAGCACAGAACAGTGGTGTCCCTTTCTGCGTAAAAGGTAAAATATTCATGGGAAATCGGTGTTTCGTTCAGTGGGACACCGGTGTCCCATTTTTGCTTCAAAATGTTAAATCAGGTTGTGTTTTTTAAAACAAATTACGGCTGTTTTAAATGCGCAATTGCAACCAAAGGCTTAAAAATGCTTTTCAAGTTTATCTAAATAAGTACTTCGCATTTTAGAAAAAAACACTAGTTTACAAACCGCTTTTTTTTTTTAACCGAGTGGGCTCGGTCCCCAGGTACTAAATATATATACAAGAATTGCTCGTTTAAAGATATTAGATATAAATATATATACAAGAATTGCTCGTTTAAAGATATTAGATAGATGAAAGGTACCCGTTTACGAAAATCAAAAATTCATGTTTTTCGCTCCACCCTATTACTTATATTACATGTTGATGCATTGTTATAAGAGCACCTAAAAGCGTATTTTTAAACTAATTTAGAGAATTTTTTAATTTGATTTTTAAATGCAATGAAATGAAACATGCAAAATATGTTGGTTTAAAGTTGAATTTTTAATTTTTTATAGGTGTCAAAACATTTCTTGCTCACCCAAGTTTCACCCAAGTTTTCTCGGAATGATAATTACTCGCAACTCATACGAGCCCGAGATAACTCGGGATAAGCAGGGAAGCGGTTAATAGATTTCTGTATTATTTACAACTTCTAAACAAAATTATTCTGTCAATTTGTAGTTTTTTTTTTTTTTTTTTTTTTTTTTTTTTTTTTTTTTTTTTTCATGAGTGAGAGTTAAAGATATTCAATGTAATCTTCTTTTTTTTCTCGTTTAAAAGTATTAATATTTGTACGTAATATGTTTTAGAAACTTTCATTTTCTCTATTGCTTCAGTACCAATTTGCTTTTTTGTTGGTTTCCAATGTTTAGTTACAAACATATTTTTAAAATTTAGTTCAGTGTAACAAAAATAACAAACTAGATTATTTTGTTTCGATAACTTAAGACTGTCATCAAAAAACATTTTTCGATACTAATGCTTTAATATTTATGTTTTTTTTTTTTTTTTTTTGGCCTATTGAATTACTTTGTGGCAATATTAAGTAATAACCTGTTGCAATATTTGATATTTTCCAGCAAGTATTTTTCTCAAACATTTTCTTGAAAGTTACATTTTGAAAATCATTTGCCCTTGTCCCCCCCCCCCCTTTTTGACTCCATTTTTGAGCACCCTCACTGATTTTCAAAACCCGACGCCACTAAACAGTATATTCGTTTTGACATTGAAACTTATTTATTCTTATGAAATATGCAATGAAGTATGAAATTAAATTACGCTTAGTTAATTATTACACTGGTTAACAAAGACTTTGTTAAATGAAACATTTATAGTGTTTTTTGGGTAATTTTTGAAACTGATTTCAAATATTTAACCAGAAATTTCCAAGCACTTAGTTTTTGGGGGATAATTACTAACTGGCGAATGATGCTGCCATCTATGAGTTTCAGCCCAAAATAAAACATTTATGTAAAGCAATAAATGTCCATTATATACATAGTCCATGAACTATTTTTACATAAAGAAAAAAGTAATAGAAAATCCAGCTCTAAAGGAAAAAAAAGAAAGAAAAAAAAGGGCAGGGAAAGCAGCTTATTGGGGAACAAAGGGACAATTTGAACAAAATAAATACTGAAAGTTGATAAACATATCCGTAAAAATCATGATTATGAATAAAACAAAAGTAATAAAGTTCACAATTTTATGAAAAATTGTAATCTAATATAATAAATAAAAAAAGAAGAAAAAGTAGGCCTTCTATGTGTCGGTTTAACAACTTCTTACAGGCTTGTTTATGTCTATATATATTATTTCAAATGTTTAAAACTAAGACCCCCCCCCCCCATCCCATTCAAAAGAATATTCATTAACAGACCAAACCTGGCTATACAGAAAATATTGATCGTAACTGGGAAGATTTTTGAAAGCGAAGAGAAGCGCACTGCAGATCATTGAGCGTTCAGTGTCACGGGCGTTATCCAAAGGGGAGCCCAACGGGCCAAAATTCTAAGATTAGTAGAATAAAAAAATACAAAAACCATTTTAAAGGCAAGAAGTCGAGCTTTCCATTGATATATTACTTGACACACTCAAGTCTGGTTTAAGCTTCTAATTGTCCCAAAATGGTTAGGAAACCACTCTTTTTAACCGACTTCAACAAAAGAGGAGGTTACAATTCGTCGGAGATTTTTTTTTTTTTTTTTTGTATGTTATAAGATTGCTCGAAGACGCCTGGACCGATTTCAAAAATTCTTTTTTTGTTCGAAAGCGTTTTCTTTCCGATTGGTCCCATCCTCTCGTGGTCCGGGTTAGCTAGCGGGAACCTGCAGAAATCCGTTCGAAATAGAAATATCGGGATCACAGTAATCTTAATAATGACGCTTTTGAATGTAAGGCTTCTCTGGATTAATTCATTTCTATGGTATTTTTATCTTCATAATATTGTTTTGAAATATCTACTTATATTAAAAATTGAGTATCTTTCTACGTCCTGCTTCTTTCTCCTGAACGCCGATGAACTGAAAGTCGAACCAGATACCGATATAAGAGCTGCTTAGAAGAGCATAGGGAAAGATATATCAAAGAGCCCCTGACGGACGTCGTAAAATAATGTCTCGAAAACGTTGCTAGCTCTACTTATATAAGAGGAGAGTAAAAACTTGATGCTCGTGTTCGTGTCCTGTTCATTCACTGTAATTCTGCTTTAAAAAGCTTTTTTTTTTTTTTTTCGAATTACAAGAAAGGAAGTGATTGTAATTGAAAGGTTTATTAAATTAATTACAAACAATTATTGAAGAGAAAAGGATTTTTTTCCTAGAAAATGCATGACTTCATACACTGACCATAACATCTAGATTGGGGTCTTCGTAGCTCTGTGGTAAAAGCTTCGCTTCAAATGTCGGAGATCGTGGGTTCTATTCCCACCGATGCCCTGGCTGCAGGAGCGCGCCGATGGGAGGTCACTGTGACGAATCAGTGGCGGTGCTAGCTATGGGGCAGGGAGGGCAATTGCCCCCCTGTCGGAAACGTCTTGCCCCCCCCCCCCCCCCCATCGGGGAAAATTTCTAACTTCTTCGGGAAAATTTTTCCGACGATCAAATTTTCCGACAGAAATCTAAGTGCCGAAAACTTTTCTGATTCCGACAGATCAGTAAAATTATTGCAATAAAATCATTCAACTGAAAAAACTTTATTTTTTTCTTAAGATATTCTCATTATTTGACAAAATATGCAATTCCAGACTAATTTGGAACACGAGAACCTTCAGGATTCCCCCCCTCAGGACCATCGAGTTGCTGCCGTCGTATCTTTTTTGAATGAACGTAAGTTCTGCTGGAGAAAGTTATTTTTGTTCAAGTGGGAAAGGAAAAATTTTCCCTTTTCTTTTTCAAACCAGCAGAGGTCCGCACCCGCAAATCTGGCAAGTTCTTTCTGAGAATCTGAGCTAGACACGTGTTTCTCTCAGGGCCTTTTGCCACCAACTGCAGAGAAGGGGTGGGTGATTAGGGGACGTAAGACCCGACGACTGTGTGAAGAAAGGAAAAGACATCTCCCCCTCTCAGCACTCCGGAATTGCGAATTGCATCCAGGGTTGGGGGAAATGCATCGCCAATCACTATTGTATGATGTGCATCGTCAGACTGTTTTAATTAGTGTAACAGGTGTCGTCGGTCGGGGGGGGGGTGATTTTTGGCGGGAGCTCGAAGGCTTCGGCTTCAGAAAAGTAAAAAGAGCATACGAAAGAAAGTCGTTTTCGTCGAAAGAATTTTTTTCCTGTCGTTCGTATCCGCTGGACTTTCTCTCCATCATCGGATCAGGGTATGGATCTCCTGTTGTCCTTGAACCCTATGATAGGTAGACTGAAACGTTTTCCTTCATCAACAAGGTAACAAACAGAAATTACTTTGGTTTGCTTTTAATTTTCTTTTTTTTTCATTAAAATGCATGTGTTCATTTTAAAATACATGTCAATAAATGGGAAGCATATATCAATAAATCGTAGCAAACGCTTTAATTAACTGTCGCATTATGAGGTTACCGTTATATGATTTTCCATTAATCTATTAAATAATAGTAGCAGGATGTAACTGCTGTTGGTTGTTTGTAATGCTTTTATAACATTTGATCTAAAAGAAAAAATAAATTGAAGAAAAAATAAATTGCACCTACATTAATTTTAAATGTTTTACCGTGCATACAAAAAAAAAAAATAGTTTCTTGCACTTTAGAAAACATTTTTTCTTTTCTTTGGTTCGAATTTCAAGCAAATAGGTAAACAAATGGAATCACACTGTTGTGCAATTCTTTAACACAAGGCCGTTCTCCCGATCCCCTGCCAGTTTTCCAGGGAAGGAGTCGTCAATCTCATTTTGCAATGTAAAAAAAGAGAAAAACCTTCCCAGTGTTAAAAAATAAATAAAATGTATAGAAAGACAAGAATTAAGATGAGAAAAAAAAATTTCTGTTAAATTTAGATAGGAAATGTGCTCTTTAAATCTTTGTTAAGGATTTTCTATAATCTAACTTCTAACTAAAGAAATATTATTTTCGAATGTTTTTTAACCGAAAGGAAAAGTAACATCATAGAAACCTTTGCGAGCAGCAGTTGAAATAAATAAATAATAATAATAATAAAAATCGTTATTGCTTCATTGGGGCAGCTGACCAGGGCCATCACCGAGAGCCAATCTGAGCGATTTTTCATCAGTTAGGTCACCGGGCCGCCTCCCCCTTTAAACTTACACTACTCTAATATTCCGTTCATAGAAACATATCAATTACTTGCTGACAAGGGTTAGCTTCTCGTTTTTCTTAATGGGGAAAAATCAAGAAATAGGAAATTTTAAAATTACTCCCCCCCCCCCCCACCCAAGAAACAACAACCTATAAAGCCAACTAGATTTTCAAAAACGTTGTCGAAAAAAAGCATATAAAATTTTTGTTTTTGGGACAATTTTGAATAATTTCTAGGAGACAGTCTCTGTCCCACAACCCTTACCCTATCGTCGTCAAAGTCCTCCAATAATTGCGTTTTTAGGAGTTAATCTTAAGAATATTTCGGGGAAGAGTCCCGAACCAAACGATGCCCCTGTACTTTTTTTTTTTTTTTTTTAAGAAGCCACTTTATTTCTCAAAAATAGAAACTGTAAACAAGAGGTTCTGATTAAAAATTGTACCACACGTGGTCCCTCTCCAATTAAGAAATCTGCAATAAAACTCTGCTACTTAATCGAAACTTGGCAACAAATGGGATTTTTAGACTTAAAACTAAAAAAAAAAAAAAAAAAAACATATATATGTCCAATGTAGTGCACCATTGCCACTCTACATAATTAAAAATTGTCTAAAAAAGCGTTTTTCGTACTTGAATTTCAAAAAAGTCACGAGGAGAGTCTCTCTGAGCAATATCCTCCGCCATCCACGATAATTTCTTGAAAACAATTCTTTATTTTGGGGTTTAAATTTCGAAAAATTTTCAGGGGAGTGCTCCTACCCCAATCATTCAAACTCGTTTAAAATACTATTTTTAAACCTCAATTTCGAATTTTTCGCAGGAGAGTCACCGAAATCAAACTTTTTTCTAACGCTATCAAATATGCTTATAATAGCTATTTTTTTACTTCGACTTCAAAAAATTTACGATGGAGAGTCCCGAACCCCATCCCTTCAATTAAAATTAACTGCACATTATCTACTTATATTAAAAACTGAGTATCTTTCTAACTATCTATGTCACGCTTATTTCTCCTGAACGCCAATGAACTGAAAGTCGAACCAGGTACCGATAGATAGGTAATTTTTCAGGCTTCATTAGTTTCAATCTATATGATTATACGATTTTAATTAGCGAAGATATCAATTAATAAGTATTCAAATTTAAAGCGATTAAGCCTAATAAATGATTAAACTTCCAAGACATTTTTTCTTACCGTTGCCATTTTTAATTAAAACGTTAATTAAATTATTGAACAATTTAAAATTCCAAGATATTTATTTCTTTCCGTTGCGATTTTAAGGCAGGAATTCAAGTGAAACACGGACGATCGCAACTCACCAATGCAATCGCAAATTCCAAAATTTGGATTCAAGTGAAACGAATTCACTTGAATTCGACTTACAGTAGCGGTTGCAATATGCGATCGCCTCGAAGCGACTGCAATGGTGTTTCACTTGAATTCGGCCCTAAATTAAAACGTTAATTAAATTGAACTTTTTAAAATGAAAGAGTGTTATTTTTTCCATTGTCATTTTGAATACGTGTTATAACAAAGTTCTAACAATTGTTTTTATTCTAATTATTAATGACATATTTTTTCTCTGGTACCATTTTGAAAATGTGTTTTTAAATAAAATTGCAATTGCTGTTTTTAGAAGGGACTTTTTCTGGCTGCGATCCATAAGTAGTCAAATTTAAAGCGAATGTTTAATTAATAAGTAGTTAAATTTAAAGCGATTAAGCCTAATTAATGATTAAACTTCCAAGACATTTTTTCTTACCGTTGCCATTTTGAATTAAAACGTTAATTAAATTATTGAACTATTTAAAATTCCAAGATATTTATTTCTTTCCGTTGCGATTTTGAATTAAAACGTTAATTAAGTTGAACTTTTTAAAATGAAAGAGTGTTATTTTTTTCATTGTCATTTTGAATACGTGTTATAAATAAGTTCTAACAATTGTTTTTATTCTAATTATTAATGACGTATTTTTTCTCCGGTACCATTTTGAAAATGTGTTTTTAAATAAAATTGCAATTGCTGTTTTTAGAAGGGACTTTTTCTGGCTTCGATCCAAATATTAAAAGAACTTTTTCGTTTAGAATTTTGCAATTAATTTTACCGGAAGAAAGCGGTTTGGAAATAATTGTTTTTGGAAAGGAATTTTATTTGTAATTTAGGGAGAGTGCTAAATATGCGCTACTTGACATCGTCTTTATTTTTGAGGAAGCATGTGCAAATAATTCGATTGATTCTTTGATGCAGGAAAGCTTTTTAGCTAGCCGCTTTAACGGGGAGTACTTTATTAAACTTTTCCTTGGTACTTTAAAGGCGAGCCGCCTTGGCGGCGAGTGGTGAATTGAAACTTTCCTCGCTACTGTAAAGGCGAGCCGCCTTGACGGCGAGTAAACTGTTTAAACTTTCCTCATTTCTTTAAAGGCGAGCCGCCTTGGTGGCGAGTAGTTTTCTCAAACTGCCTTCACTACATTACAGCCCGTGCAACGCCGGGCTACGCAGCTAGTAAGAAACTTAATTTTCGTGACTAAATTTTTAAATTATACCTGTGCCCCCCTGTCGAGCAAGCTTGCCCCCCTGTCGGGCATTTCCTAGCGCCACCTCTGCATCAGAAAACAAGGCAACGAAATTTTTGTTGGTATTTTGAAACCAAAAATATCATTATTTAAAGAAGGAATCTCATATGAGGCCCAGAATGATGACAGATTTAATGTCAAAAATGTAAAAACATGTTTTGCTTACTCTTCAAACTCTTGAACAGTGATATGTTCTACTTGGTCCTGAACTTCTGTAGATTGCTCGCATGAAAAAGATGAAATACAAATTTGTTCGTTTTCATCTTCATTGGTATCTTGTCATGTTTGATTCACCATTGGAACAAGACTGGATTCGGCAAATACTGAATATTTCGTGAACAAAACAATCCGACTTACATACAGTGATAATTGAAGGGCTTGGAGGATGAAGGGGCTAAATTACATTTTAAAAACTCTGGTATGGGTCCCACAATACTTCCTTTTACGTGTAAATTTCTTTGTAGATGCCTTAGTGTTAAAATAGTGCTAGGAGTGAGCAAGATAGCAATTCGAACATTTACACCTCTAGTTTGCCACGAAACAATGCAAAACAAATGTTTTACAATGATTCATTTTCTTAATATCGCTGATTTTAACATCATTCAGTGGATTTTTCGCAAAATATCGCCGATAAAGCCAAATTGAACCGATATTTAAAAAAAAAAAAAAAAATTTCGCCAAATTTTTCGCCAACTTGGCGACCAAAGCTTGGCTATATATCGCCAAGTGGTCTTGCCAATTCATCTGCATTGAAATTAACACTTATTTACCCCAAAAAATGGGGAAAGTACCCCTTGGGAGCATTCCACAAGGGGAGGTGCACAACTAGACCCCCCCCCCTCAGAGCCTAGATACCAAACTAGAAGTTTCTACGGCATATAGTTTTTGAGTTGTGCGACACACATACGTATATACGGACGTCACGAGAAAACTCGTCGTAACTAACTCGCGAGTGGTCGAAAATGATTTTTCAGCTGGTTATATGTTGGCAGGTACATATGCACGTGCTGACAGGTCGAAAAAACGACTCAACATTCATTCAGGGGTGAGCAAAATCAAAATTTTGACTCAAATTTGAGGAAGACAATTTTTGCGATCACAATACTTTCTTTACTACGTAAAAGGAAGTAAAAATGAACACTCTGTACAATGGTAGGCAATGGATACAGGTAAGCAAATAAAACTTAGTACATCGCAAACAGTAGATGTCAATAGACCAATTTCATACGCACACTAATGACAAAACCAGAAAACAATTATAATTAATTAAAAACAATTCTAAAAAAAAAAAAAAACAAATAATCTCAATGTCACAATATTGCCTTCAAATTGCTGATTCGTCACAGAGGTGGCGCTAGGAAATGCCCGACAGGGGGGCAAGCTTGCTCGACAGGGGGGCACAGGTATAATTTAAAAATTTAGTCACGAAAATTAAGTTTCTTACTAGCTGCGTAGCCCGGCGTTGCACGGGCTGTAATGTAGTGAAGGCAGTTTGAGAAAACTACTCGCCACCAAGGCGGCTCGCCTTTAAAGAAATGAGGAAAGTTTAAACAGTTTACTCGCCGTCAAGGCGGCTCGCCTTTACAGTAGCGAGGAAAGTTTCAATTCACTACTCGCCGCCAAGGCGGCTCGCCTTTAAAGTACCAAGGAAAAGTTTAATAAACTAATCCCCGCTAAAGCGGCTCGCTAAAAAGCTTTCCTGCATCAAAGAATCAATCGAATTATTTGCACATGCTTCCTCAAAAATAAAGACGATGTCAAGTAGCGCATATTTAGCACTCTCCCTAAATTACAAATAAAATTCCTTTCCAAAAACAATTATTTCCAAACCGCTTTCTTCCGGTAAAATTAATTGCAAAATTCTAAACGAAAAAGTTCTTTTAATATTTGGATTGAAGCCAGAAAAAGTCCCTTCTAAAAACAGCAATTGCAATTTTATTTAAAAACACATTTTCAAAATGGTACCGGAGAAAAAATACGTCATTAATAATTAGAATAAAAACAATTGTTAGAACTTATTTATAACACGTATTCAAAATGACAATGAAAAAAATAACACTCTTTCATTTTAAAAAGTTCAACTTAATTAACGTTTTAATTCAAAATCGCAACGGAAAGAAATAAATATCTTGGAATTTTAAATAGTTCAATAATTTAATTAACGTCTTAATTCAAAATGGCAACGGTAAGAAAAAATGTCTTGGAAGTCATTAATTAGGCTTAATCGCTTTAAATTTAACTACTTATTAATTAAACATTCGCTTTAAATTTGACTACTTATGGATCGCAGCCAGAAAAAGTCCCTTCTAAAAACAGCAATTGCAATTTTATTTAAAAACACATTTTCAAAATGGTACCAGAGAAAAAATATGTCATTAATAATTAGAATAAAAACAATTGTTAGAACTTTGTTATAACACGTATTCAAAATGACAATGGAAAAAATAACACTCTTTCATTTTAAAAAGTTCAATTTAATTAACGTTTTAATTTAGGGCCGAATTCAAGTGAAACACCATTGCAGTCGCTTCGAGGCGATCGCATATTGCAACCGCTACTGTAAGTCGAATTCAAGTGAATTCGTTTCACTTGAATCCAAATTTTGGAATTTGCGATTGCATTGGTGAGTTGCGATCGTCCGTGTTTCACTTGAATTCCTGCCTTAAAATCGCAACGGAAAGAAATAAATATCTTGGAATTTTAAATTGTTCAATAATTTAATTAACGTTTTAATTAAAAATGGCAACGGTAAGAAAAAATGTCTTGGAAGTTTAATCATTTATTAGGCTTAATCGCTTTAAATTTGAATACTTATTAATTGATATCTTCGCTAATTAAAATCGTATAATCATATAGATTGAAACCAGCGGCGTAGCGTAGGATTTTGCCGCCCGGGGCATGCACCATATTTGCCGCCCCTTCCCTTTTCTCCTACCCCCACCCCGCCCGAGAAATTATGACATTTTTAATTTTTTACTGAATGAAAACAGGAATTTTTTTTTATAATTCACACCATGTTTTACATTTTAATGTATTCATCCTACAACAGGAAATGCTGATCGAAAAATTCTAATAAATCTTTTTCTAAAATTATTGAAATATATGAGAGATAATATTTTCCTTAAATGAAAACATTTTAAGCAGAATAATATTAAACAGCATTGTTGGAGCGTGTCCATTAGGGTGTCCCATAAAAACCGAAAGTCGGAATTTTGTAACGCATACGCTCTTATTTTTTTTTTACATCAAAACAATTGTAAAAAAAGTTTCATGCAATTTGAACAACGGTAACCCGTGCCGACTTGCGTCCGAAAGTGCGAACTAGCCCTTTTTCACTAGGTTAAATTGAAAAAAAAAAATTTCGGAAATTCAAAATTTCATGTTGATAAAACGCTTCCCCCACGTCCCCACATGTCCCAAAAAATCATTTATCCAAATTAAAAAATATTTAGGTACCTCAAACGAGGCCTTAAATTCATAATTTTCTTCAAAAAAAAAGATTTTTTTCCATGTATTTTGTAAACAATGAAATATAAATTTTAAGAAATTATCAAGATGAAAAATATGAAACGTAAAGTATACAATTAGAGCTAAATATAAGTTTTTTCTCTCATTTTATATTTATTTCTCCCGGAAATTACTCAAAATTAAGGTTTTTTCAAGTTTTAAGTTAATTTTTTCCATTTTAAATACATTTTTTTATTATTCATCTGAAAGTATGTTCTTTAGTGATTTTGGAACTTCATATTTTCTTTAAATGTATCTAATTTAAAATAAATAAATAGTTAAAATAAATAAATTGAAAAAAAAAACTATGACAACAATTTATTTGCAACATATATTTACTACAATATTACAGTACAATAAACATTGCTAAACATACTATTATTTTAATGTTTGTTTTTTGCATTCAGAGGATATATTTCGATGCTCTTGAACGCAACATAACAAAAATTGTTTTTGCTCCTTATTAGTTGTTAGGAAACCATGAAAGTTCTGCCTCATTTTTACCGCTCTTTCAGCTGTATTATTTACTGGTCTAAG
>JAXGGA010015617.1:0-28713 GCA_038373865.1 Uloborus plumipes
TCTTTTTTTTAAAAAACATTTACTAACTTCTTTGATATAAATTATAGATTCTAAGCAAGAAATCAGCAACGGTTAAACAATGCAGCCTTTGGTGCCTAGCGTCCCTTTTTAGGGACGTTCTTAAATTGCTATAAAATCCTAAAAAAATTTAAAATTTACAAAATTGCAAAAAAAGGTAAACTAAAACATCGATCAAAGTAGCACATATATCAAACACAGATAGATTTACTGGTTAATAACTTTAAAAACTTAGCTTTTTGTTCTTGAGATTGCGAACGATGTAATTTTGGATAGAGATCATAATCAAATGGCTACAGATCGCACTTTACAGCGGTTATGTGCTGCAATCTGTTAATACAGAATTGAAGCAATACCAAAGTAATAATTGAACACAATTATTTGGTTGAAATGTTCATTTTTGGAAAATTCAGACACACTTTTCGGACCGTCCCTAAAAAGGGACGCTAGGCATTAATGGGTTAACTTGCGACATCATTTTTTGTTCTTGAGAACGAGATGTGTTTGCTTAGCTTCTGCGAGATAAAATCTCAGGATTAACATTAATTTAATATACATTCTAATCAACTACGAAAGTAATGCTTAAGAAGTCTTCAACGTTTATTTACATTGAAAATAATTATGGAAATCAATTCCTATGTTTTTATGACTAGATTTAATTTTAGATAAACAAACTGAAATTACGTATTTAATTAATTTCATTGAATCTTCACTGCTTTCCAGTGCTTAAATATTAACAGATCCTTTAAAAAGGCTCTTCTTAAGTAAATCAAAATAAATCTTGCGATGATAGTAATGAGAATTGTGGTAAATTAGATTATAACGCAAAGAACTACTGACTGAAAATTAATATTAGGTATAAGAAATTGGAGATGAATTCTATCTCCTGATTTTTTTATGTATGATTTAATATTCCCGCGTAATTTAATTACTTCTATTGAAGGTATTTTAATTTATTTACTTAGAATTACCCATCCAATAATTTTTGAGTTACCAGATTTTCTGAGAATTTAAACTGAGGGCTTTTTTTTGTTAAACATTTTTATTTAACGGTTTGACTTGATGGATTTATCATCTCAAAAACACAAAATGCAGATGAGTATCGAAAAGAAAGCCTTCTTTTTTATCATCATTTACTATGTTTCTGTTATGGAATAGTTAGAGAAAATCACTAGTTGTGGATTGGGTACCAAATGTAAATAAAAACGTCTGTACCCTTAGTTTTTCAAGTTAACGAAAAAATTGAAGCCGGAAACAAAAAAAAAATGTAAACATGTTGTATTAGTTCTGTTTAAGACTCAGGGTTTTAAATTAGATAGAAGAAAATCAAAAAACATAGAGCATCCATTATAACATGCGTGTCTTCATTTAGTACATTCAAATTTACGCTGTTGGCGGTCAGTTGTAACTTTGATTTGAAAAAAAAAAAGGGAATAAATCAAATTAAATTACAGTGCTTAGTTTTGAATACCCTTTCCCACGTTAACCCATACTTAACTATATTATCATCTTTCAAGTGCAAATATTTTTTTTAACAATTGATACAACTTACTTAAATCGATCAACAACAGAACTTTGAATTTTGTTATCAATCCTTTGGTATAGAAGATACCAAAAAATCGGATTTTTTAAAAGAGTACCTAACAGTCAATCAAGGATAATAATTTCTACTATATATGCACCCGTAGAAAATCTTTTTTTTAAATTGTCAAATAGGTATTTTTATCCTAAATAAGGAAGTTGAAGCGATTCATCTATCCAGACCTCATTTTTATGTTCTGTTAAAGAAGCAGCACTTATGTATGGCACAAATGTTAAACATTTGCAGCTTTCACATCTCATCACCAAATTTAGGGCATTTTGAGATATTATTAATGAGCAAATAAAGAAAAGGATGTTTCACATTAATTGTAATTATGTTAAGGAGTATTCAGTGTATTTCTTTGTCATTCAGTTTCATTTCAAAGTTACGTGCGTGATTTCAAATTAAAAAAAAATATCAATAGAAACTTTGTTTGCTCAATTCTCTTGATTAAATATTACCTTCCTTAATAGTTAAAGAGACATCCGTCGGTATCAAGTTGCTTCTAGCTTATCTTTTTTCTACTGTTGTCAAAATGTTGAAACAGAAAGGAAAAAGGGGAAGAGAAGTGGGATAATTTTTGTGATATTACAATCATCTTTCCTGATGTCACGCAAAGTTGGTAACTTCACAACAAGTTACTGTGGCTTTCAAATCACAACGTGGGCGAATTAAGATGTCTCGAGTTTGTCACGATATGACACATTTGTACATATTTCATGAGAGTGCCCTACGACATATCTGCAACTAATTTGTGAACCGGACGTCACTTCAACATCACTTTGTGACGTCGCCACTGGCTGACGTTCTTATTCACTCGATAGATACTTTCATGTGAATTTCAGATAAGGGTGCCATTTTAGTCACTAGGTTTTTTTCAGTTAGAGTCAAGTTTTGCTTCATTGTCTACATCTCTTTTTTCTCAGAACTAACTTTCTAACCTGTATGCGTATTAGATCATTCAGCAATTATTATAATTTAGAAAAGAATTTTAAAAACACTGCTGTGAGCAAATTTTTCATCACATTAATCATAAAAGAAAATGTCTGAAAGATAACTTTAGCATCGGAAATAAAGAAATAAAAATTTATTTAAGTTAAAATATTGCCATTTTTATGTACAACTGAACTGGCTTATAACGAACATGAAGGTATCCTAATATCTGTTCGAAGGCTCATAAAACGCTTGTTTGGGGAAAAGTCATTAAAACTTACCAAAGGCGGATACAAGGGAGGGGCGATTGGGGCGATCGCCCCTCCCTTGAGGGACTCTTCTCCTGCAGTTTTTTTAAGGATTTTGAAGTTCAAAAAAGCAATTTTAGTTGATCTTTGATGATATTAAGGGAAAGGGTGCGGGGATTCGGGGCTCTGATCTGGAAATTTTTCAAAATGGAACACCAAAACATTTGTAATCAACATGTGTTAAAAAGCATGCATGGTGAAAAAAATGGGCAAGTAAGAAAAGATAATCAATCGCCACTCCCTTGAAACATTTCTGGATCTGCCCTTGAAACTTATGCATATTTGCTTAGCTTTGTTTACTATTTCTGTACTGTTAGAAAGAGGTTGGATCATTCGTTTTAAACTGTCTTATTGTATCCTGCTTCTGTTATTTAAGGAGTACTCATGGCCCCAAAAGCATCATTTATGCATACCTTGACAACAGGGAAAAACAAATTTAAGTTCATTGCACATCACTATACATTGAGTATGCTAAAGATTGCTCAGATTATTTTTTTTTAATATGTTCATTATCGCCGTCATTTTTTGAAACTTTTTCCATCTGCTTTAACTGAACTTAAGCTACAATATTCTCAGAAGTAAGTACGAGCTCGGAAGTGATAAATAATGGAGGCAACACACAAATATATAATTTTTAACTGCTTCTCTACGATGCAAATTTAAAAAAAAAATAACAGTGAAATGAAAAAAGTAGCTAGTCTTGTACTCAGAATTTATGCCTCCTCATCAGCATTCGGTTAACTTCGGACTTTTAAAGGGATTTTTCCAAGAAAGGATAAGCAGATGCATGACAATAGAAGTTTCAGGTCTTCACCAAAGTATCAAAACACTTTGAACACTGCTCACTCGACCACGGCTTCCACAAACTTAACATTGCACGAATCAGGTATAATGCAACTTCGCAGAGATGGCCTATGACTCCTCCTTTTTTTAGGATTGTCCATTTTTAGGAAGGGGTGATACGCAGATGAAAATTGAGGAATGGGATTCACAATTGATGGGGGAATTTGAATGGGTAGAAATTCTACCTATTTTAAGGACTGGACTCGTTTTCTCATTTGATTGACACCGGCCATCTCGTCGCGGTTGAATTATATTTCTGAAATCCTAGTTAAATTCGGGTTCTCCTTAAAATAGGCTCGTTATGAGAGAACTTCGACTGCGTTCGATATTTCACCAACAACAAAACACACAAAAAATTCATTTTTATGACATTAGTTAAATTTAAAAATTATCAAGCCATTAATTAAAACATTTTAATTAAGATAATGAGATCGCGTTGACTGATTAAATTATCATTATTTAAAAAACAGAAACTTTGATAAACTCAATATCATGAAAAAAAAAATCTCAACATAAGTTTTTTTTTCCTTTGTTTTGTTTCAATTTTAGAAACTTTTTTTCCATTCTAAACTCATTGTTTTATTCTTTATGAAAAAAGAAACTTTCAAGAGCCATCGTTTCACGAAGCTCTTAGCTACTTTTCTTATCAAATCACAATTAGCGAAGAAAGAAAAAAAAACCCATAGGAAGAAAGCTGTGCAAAATATCTTTGAAAAGATTGGAACAGCATTTAGAACGTGGTGTTCGAAGAAAGAGGGGTGGGCTGAGGGCACACAACCCCTTTCGAACGTAACAAAAGCCGTGATAATGATGAATTGAAACTAGGGCAGCCTTTGCATGGAAATGAAAGCGAAATCTGTTGTTTGATTCTGCGTAAAAGCCCTTCGCTTCATTTGCGTTTGAAGAAGAAAGGGGACGGTGGAATGCATAATTCGAGTTAATTTAAATTCCGATTTCCTTTAGTTGTTTCTTTTTTGGGTGTTGCATAGAAAGATTTTGATTCATTGTCATGCTGCTGCTAGCATAATTTGCATGTTCGTCGAATGTTTTTATTCTTAAAGCTTTTTTCGGAAAATCTTGTATTTTTTCATGCAGATTCATGTTACTCCTTTTAAACGAGGAGCAATTAAAGGGAAAATGCAAGTGTTGTGTTGGAATATTTATGTGAGCTGTAGGTTGTGAATTGTAAATTAATGGCACATTCCAACGCTTTGACGGTAGAAACTTTAATAAGCTTTTGCCGTCCGTATAGTTTCTATTGCCATGGGGTATATTTTAAAAGCGATATTATACATCAAAGGCTCATTTGTAAAGCTTTCGCCATAGAAAATTTGTGACAATGAGAAAGAAATGAAGTTGAAAATTTAGATGTTAAGTATTTGTTTGTGCTGCAATTGAAATATAGCATGAATATAGACTAACTTTGGCTATACTTTACGATAGTAGAGCTATTATAAATGACAACTGATATCCTATGAAATGCTTGGATCCAAATACTTCATTTAGCCTCTGTTGTGTTCACAACTTGTAACGTTTCACAAAATTGATTTCATATTGTTGCAAATATGCTGCATTTCAAACTGTAACACGTTTATTAGAAACAGCTGCGTCTTATTGTTTTGCTTCTGAAACAGGTGCCAGTTTCTCAGAACCTTCTGTAGTAACAAAGGAAAAAAATAAAGCTTTCCTTCCCTGTAAACTTTTCTTGAGAAATTTCAAAAAAAAAAAAAAAGTTACGTTTTGTGTCATTAACATTAGACCTGTGAAAAAGGTCTTAGAGCCAAAAAAGTTTCAGAGTCGCTAAGGTCGACGATTGTGACGTCATATGCAGAAGCGTACAAAAGGAAATTGAATCTGCGCATCGATTAAAATAATTTTTAAAAAATATACTTTGTCAAATTGTTTAAAAAATGTTTAAATCTTATGTTTTGAATAATTCTCTTTCAGAAAAAAAAATAAAAAAAAGTTTTTAAAATTAAGAAAGCACCCCTATTGATCAAAATAGTTTAGATTGCTGCATAATACGGTCGTAGAAGATCTTGAGATAATCCCGCTTCATATCCTAGAAGTTTTTTTTTTAGTTTGTTTTTATGAAAATTAAAATACAGGTACCTTAAAATTAAGTAAAAACTCTTTTTTTGAAGAAGAAGAAAGCAGTTTAAACAGGGTATAGAAGTTCTTCTAAATGCATATGGTTGTAGAACCCTTACACAGTTGTAAAAGAAAATGTGGTGCAATTACACTTGTTTGCAGAATTCTGAAATGGAAACGAAAAGCCCTTGGCTGTAAGAGCAGAATTTAACACAGCATTGTTATTAAGTGTAAGGTTACGAATTCTTCCATGTTGCTGAATTGTAGGAGAACCGCAAAGCTCTGACAATAGGCAGATTACTGAATCACCTTTCATAAATCCAATCTTCACAGTGACTTTACAGTTATTAGACGCAAAATTATTGATAATGGAAGCAAAAAAAAATCCATGCTGAGAAAGCTTGTACATCTGCAATGCAAGACTACTGTGAAAGGTTGGAACAACCAAATATAAGACGTCCGATTCTACGTGAGCTTCTTTGCGATTGGGGTTTTTAAAACTTCATTAAAAATGAATCATAGTGTTTTAAAATTCGGCCATGGTGGTTTTTTTTTTTTTTTTTTTTTTGTGTTTTATTAGTCTTTTAAAATTTTCTAATAGTCAAAGTCGGAATGTTTAATACTTTTATGCTTCTCTATTCCTCGTAAAACTCATGACTTTCCTTCCCATAACTTTCTTAAAATTATTTTAAAAAATAAATACATAATCTACTGAAATCCTTTCAAGAGTGAATGTCTCAGAAAAATAATGATGCAAGATAATATCGATTTTCTCCTCAAAACTAAAGTTTCTAAGTTTCATAACATTTTATAAACTATATAATTTTATCGTATTAAAACCACGTTACGGAGAACACAAAGATCTTGATACTAGTTTACAATCAAAAGAATACAGCTCAGGATATTAAAATAATTAAAACCTCATATTAAGGACTTCTATCTTACTATAACTATTGTTCTAACAATTAATAAACTGCACAAGTTAAGCATAAATTTGCCAGAACATTGTTACGTTATTTTACGTAAATCCGTGCATCCATAGTTGAATAAATTCAGGTAACTTCAGACTTTGAAATGATGTTAGCGAAAATTAGTATGCATTTAATTCACATTTAGAATGCATTAAATAATGTTTGTTTTCCGACTGGGAATAAAATGAAAGCATTTTGTCCCCTCTAATGCAAATTAAGGCTTTATGTGCTTGAAGTAAAGGGTATAACTATTACTGACAATAAGTTTTTAGTGTTCTCTGAACTTGTAGATTCGAAATTATGCGGCCTGCATTGTATTTGAATTTTTTGATGCCATACATGGTTGTACTTTTTTTTTTTTTGCATGTGCTGGTTTACGAACCCTTATCGGCTCTATAAACTTCAATGAAGCGCATACTTATTCGTAACTTTTCTATTTAAATTAAAATTGCTAAAAAATGAAAACATACATTTGGTTTTAAAAAACGTGTGACTTTTTAAACAACATATGATTACGTTGAAACTTAGTTGTAATTTTCTCTTCCCTTCCTCTTTCATTTTCGGTTTAAATATGTGTTTTACCTATACCTCCCAAGCAGTCAAAGTGACTCCTTAGGACTTAAAAATTGTACCTCGAAACCTGATGTTAAAAAAAAAAAACTATTTATCTTAGAAGCTCAATATGCATTCCAGCAGTTGCAAAAAAAAAAAAAAAATAGTCATTTCGCTTGAGACAAACAAGGTAAATGTGAAAACATATCCCCTGTCACCCCAACCATAAAAAAATGCCACTTGTATTTTTAGTTCCTGGATATTAGAGACCTGATCAAAATAAGACGCGATAACATGTATTTTACAGAACATATTAATATTTTGTTTGAAAAAAAAATACTTTGAATGGTAAAAGACACTTTACGGTACATTAGCAATTTGTCTAAAGAACATGTCTTCAACATTTTGAGCTACTGGATCTTTTCATTTGATCAGAAGGTTACTGTCTCACAGACACACCCACACATTTTTGCAAAGTTATCGGTTTATTACTATAAAGAATAAAAAAAGGTGTTACATATTTAAACCTTTTTGGCCAAATTAATCATATCTATATTCACTCATTTAATGTGTTCATAGCTATAATCAACATTCTTCAGACTATTAGAGGTCATCGTCGATTAATTTTTCCAAGTAATAATAGTACTTTCTCCTATATGTGAATCTGTGTGTCATTTATTATATCTTTAACAACAGTAATCAAATTCCTAAAAAGAACAATATAATCACTAATTTGAAACGGTAATTTTTCAGACTTTACCTGCTGATGCTCAGGTATTTGTTTTCCCTGAGTGATCAAGATTCCTTTTTGCTCCTAGCTCTAACACAAATATGTTTTCAAATATTTTTTCAGCATTTAACCACCCAAAGTCTCAAATATCTCAACAAGTTATCAAAATTTAGAAAATATCTCAGCTATTTCTGCGGGAATTATAAGAACTCCAATTTTTCACAAGTACGCCATTTCATTATTAAACTACAAAAGGATTTCACATGATAATTATAAATCAGATGGGCCTATGGTAACGAGTCCTCTTCGCGAACTTGATAATAAAATAAATAGTTGGCATATTTTTGCTTTTTTTTTTTTTTTAATGTAAAGTTTTTTATTCGTTTGGAGAGTTATGTTAAATTTTAATAGATTTGAAATACTAGTCAAATATACGAGTTTTTTCTTTATTATTATTATTTTTTACTTAGCTCAATTATAAAGTAACTCGCTAATTTCATGTAAATATATGGTGAAAGTAGTAAAAAGACTAATTATAATGTTTTTTTCTACAATATTGAAAGAGAACATTTGCATATATCAGCAAAAGACGATACACGTTAAAATAACATTTTTATAATACAAATGATTTACTAAACATTTATGATTGTTGGAAAAAAAAATTAAGTACGCTTTTGAAAATGAAAATTAATCAACTTTTATCACCTAATTTGTTTTTAAGGGAGTCCCCTGATTGCAAGATGTTGTTGGTGATTATTTCATGTTTACTCCCTCCCCCTTGTAAACAAATCTGCGTTTTTAGGATTCTGTACGTTTCTTTAAGATAATATAGAAACATTATCATGAAATTGTTGTTCTATCCATGCGAATTTTAACATTTTTTGACAGAAATTGTTTTTTAAATCTTAATAAATAATCATATAAGTAACTTATGAGAATTTTGGAAAGAACAAAATACATTTTAATTATTCTATGAAGAGGGTTATTTGCTCATAATGGAAAACAAAACAAAAGAAATTTTTAAGGGAGCACATTTAATTAATCTTAGCAAATTTTTCTTTCTTTTACATTCAAACGGCAATTTTAAAGTAGCTTTTTGAACTGCGCTTCTAGTCGTCTTTAATTAACCCATCAGAAAAACAACAAACCTTATCGTAAAAACGTCTCCTTTTTTTTCTTTAGCATAGTATTAAAAATCTTTTTGCTGTTATTCTTTTAAGTTATCGGTTACGAAGGACGAAAAGAAAGTGAAGTGACTAGAGGTTACACTTTAAAGAAGAAAAAAGCGCAGTAGTTAAAGAAGTTTAAAATAAATTTTCTGATTTAGTTTTAAAAACAAAATTATTTTCTTCTTGCGCTTATTATCTTGCCTTATATAATTTATTAACTTGTTACTTTTTAATGGATTTAAGGCGCCCACGTTTCTTCCTTTTCACGTGTGTATTAGTTTCTGTAACAATGTTCACACACACACACATACAAAAACACACTCACACTTCAAGGTCCCATTCCACCTACCACAACACGTGGTTCAACAGATTGGATGAAGCCAGAAGAGACATCTGTTTTTTTTTTTTTTTTTTTTTGATCCAGACCAGCAGCCGAGCTCCCCTGGTTCAGCACCCACAGAAATATTGATGTGGAATGAAAATTTGGAAGATTTTGTGATCACGAACGCATTGAACGTGCCCCAACCACTAATCGCGAACACGGTGGACCTTCGATGAGCTGGAACTGAACCCGGAACCCTCCGGTTACGAATCCGATGCTTTATCTGTCGTGCCACCACTGCCTTATTAGAATACAGCACTAACGTGAGAGGGTAAATTCTGTGATATCTCCAGTTTTGGATTCACTACCAACAATAGAGAAATATTGTAATTTATTGTTATTGTAAATCCATTTTTTTCTCGCTTTATTTTTAAGGAAAATCAAATAAACAAGCTAGCTTGACGTTAGAGCTATAGTGCAATAGATGAAAAAAATGAAAAAAAGAAAAAAAAGCAGATGTTGTTCTCTACCTTCTTACAGCAGAGAAATCTCTCGTCTATCAGGCATGGAGACATCCGACATTCGTACTATCCAGTGTTTAACTTTCAACTGCAAAAACATTTCTTGGGAGATTGTGAAAACTATATTTCGACTTCTCTTAGCCAAAGCTTTTCACCTTTGCCTGGTTTATAATGAAACAGTTACTGTCTGAGTGCCTTAGGGAAAACCTTTCGCGTATTTGCGCATGCGTCATGTCTTCTCCGATCTCACTAAAATAGGGGGGGGGGGTAAGATAACAATGACGGGAAGAGTAATAAAAGCATTTTAAGTCGAATTAAACAACGTAGAACAATGCTAATTTTAAAAGCATATTTAATTATATATTATATGCCAAAAGGATTGCAAATGCAAGTTTTAAATTGAAAACTTCGGAAAGTTCCCACTCACAACCCATCACTCCTTTTTTAAGTGGGATGGTTCGCGAGTGCTAGGCGCGGTTTTCACGGACGGACAGCACTTACCTTTTTTTTTTTTTTTTTGCGTCAGTCATTGATCTTTAAACGTATTTTTGTTTGCACTGGAGGAAGTAAGAGCCCTCCTACAATTATTTTTTTTTATCGGGAAAGTCAAGAGTCTACCGATCGTGTAATGTATGTGACGTTAAACGTGCGGACCCAGAAATTGTGGCCCGTTGTAAAGCAATTTGCAATGATTATAGCAGGCTGTGTGAAATTTCCTTCCCCACAAACTTCATGCACACACTGTGAGCATAGGAATGACTGGTGGCGCCATCTCACTATCGTTAAATCATCTATCGTGGATCAGAGTTAATAACAACAATGGTCTTTCTATTAAATGCTCCTTTTCAATGCCCTGTCAATTCCGTGGAATTGTAATGAAGCAAGTGCTTTGGTCTCAACACACACACACACAAAAAAAAAAGAAGGAAGATAAAAGAAGAATTTCACTCTTTTTTTCTCGTCAAAAAATGTATTTGAGTTTCTTGATAAAAGCAACAAATAAAATCCCTTAGGCAACTCTATTCCAGTTTACGATAAAGTGTTCCATATATATTATATTCTCCTACATGTGTTCTATATGTATTTTATTGTATACTTGGAAAACGGAAAAAAATAAATATGTATGGAACAAATACACTTATCTATATTGGATTAACAAACCTATTAAACAGTGCATAATATTTTAAACATTTTTCATGCTACAGTCACCCCAAACAACGATTCATTCTATAAAGCAATTTCGCAAATCCTTTCCCAAATATTAAGATAGAATGAATTTTAATAAATTGCAGCCATTATCAATATCGATACGGTTTTACTTTTTTAGAATTGTAATAGCTCTTCTCTTGCAGCTGAACTCTTAATCACACTTTGTCACGATTGCTCGAAGATTAAATACACGTCATTTAGTGCCGGCCCATATTAGTTTTATTGATCTGTGAATCAGTATTTGATAAGGAGATTAATACACACACAGTTAAAATTTCGCTGCTATCTTTCCAAGTAATTAATTTAGCGAATCCTATTACGCGTTTTAGATGTTAACATCGATATTGTATTCACATTCTGCAATAAGCTCATTACAGGAGGGCCAATAATAGCCTCATTGGTTTTCTTTGCATCGCTGCAGGGAATCACTGGCGCTCATTGACTCCGGTATTAGGACCTTTATGAAGGGAAATAATTTCTGATTCGAACATAATATTAGCAGTGTATTCTCTCAATCACTTGGAATAACTCTTAATGAAGGCAATTTCGAAAGCGGCTGTTTCCAGAACAATGGAATGTCGAGGTGGAAAACAGCACTGCGAGTCATTTCTTTGGGGAACAAATATGATATTGGTTTAATTAGCCGACACAATGAGGCATTAATTTGCTTTAAATCATCTAAAGATGTTGCTGCGTCTACGCAAGATAATGTGTAAAATATCAAATGATAGATTGTCTTGGACGGTTTAAGTGGGAAAGAGATTTTGAGATACAATCATTTTGAGAAAACTTCGTTGGAGGTTTCCTTGATGTACATATAGGGTGAGCCAGAACAAATCAAAATACTTCAGAACACTTAGCCTTAGCATAGAAAGTTCATGACTCCCAAACAATAAGCTTTCGTTCATGTAGCATTCGAATTCCTGGGCATAGGGATGCAGTGAGGGTTGTTAACTGCAAAACCAGAGAATTTATGACAGTGGTAAGCAACCTTCCGATCGCGATCGACCAGTCGATCTCAAGCCCCTTTTTGAGTCGATTGAGTCATCATTTTGAATCTTGCATTCTGTCTGAATTGACTCACAAAAAATTAATTTTGGGGAACAAAATTAGGTTTAACGTCTAAAGCAAAAGACTATTAGGTTTTGTTTTTATTTGTTCGTAACTCTTTCATTAACTCCAAAAAGTAAACAATATATTTGTGTTTAAAAATATTTTGATATGGATTAAGTTAACAATTTTTTAGCAATTTAAAGCAACCACTTAGTAAGTATCAAAGTCTTGTTTGATAAGAGTTTACCATGCAAGCAACAAATTCGTATGCCTCCCCCCCCCCCCCCGCAGTAGATCTTGTGTTCACACCAATCCCAACAATAAGAAACAACGCAAGTAATGCACAAATAACGCAAAAAGTTACAAACATGTATTTTAGCATCTCAAAGAATCCCTTTCCCAACACAGAATTAGCAATTTTACAGTTTAGTACTGTAGAATTAGCCATTTTTACAGTTTATCACTATAAAATTAGCTGTGTTATACTGCAAAAACAACATTCATTTTTTAGTGTCTCAGTTAAACTTTTCGGAAGTCCTAAGAGGAATAGGGTGCATCCTGACAACTCAAAATCGTATAGCAGCTTGGGGTCGGAGCAGATTTCCTGAAAAGGTAATGTACACAGAAGCACCATAAAGAAAAGAGACCGTAAATGAAAATTCTTTTTAATATACGTGTATAAAAGTAAAAGATACATACATGTCAAAGTTCGTGTTCGAAGTTTTTTCCTCTGGCTACAATGCACACCTCACATTTATGGCGCATGGAACTACAAACAGTCTGGAATACTCTTGGCATATCTCAAATTTCACCGCGTCGGAAAGTATTTTCGACCCCTCAGTGTTATATGATTTCGAGTCTTTAGGATGCACCCTACCTCTCTTAGGAGTTCTGAAACGTTCAACTGAGACTTCTGGTATAGATATAAAGACTGAACAACAAATTCTCACCGCAAGAGAATTCTTGCAGTGTTAGATTTACGTATGCATTTTATTTCAATACATAATTAATATTACTGTTAACTCTACTCAGTAAAATAAGTACTCAAGTGATCCTTGAAGGACTTTCCATCTCGGCTGGTGTAATTAAAAATATAAGTATAGGTCGTTCAATTACAGTTATTAACTACGTTGTATCTTGAATTTATATATTTATCTATGAATAAGTTCGTTTTGTATTCAGTCCAACTCCCCCCCCCACCCCCCCAATTATTAAATAATATGCAATGGATAATTTGCAATAGATAACTTTCAAATTTGTATACTTACACTATTATAATAAATGAACGAAATATTTTGGTAAGAAAGTTTTGTTGTCATTTAATTTGAATGTTTATTATTGTTTATAAACAAGTTACTTTTATTGTGTGCATTGTCTTTTTTTACATTTATATGCAAACAAAACGTGTATTCAACCCTCAACTTCTTATTAGTACAACTATATGTGAACGACTTACTGTTTTTAACGTTTAGTTCTTTATTTGAACTAACTATTACCTGGGATAATATACGTCCTTAACCAATCTAAGCTTTAAATATATATCCCGCAGCTTATACTGTCACTTAAATAGCTCCTTCGAGTATTTTTTTTTTCTTCACAACCGAAAATTAATCCTCACACAATTAAGCTTTATCCAATTATTATCATGCCTTATCTTTTATACGATTCCCAGATAAAAAAAGTAGTTAGTAACAATGAATTTTTCAGCTGCTAATAAAACCCAATATCTAATTTAAAAATGTTCCTTTATCTAAGGATCTTAACCTTATGGGGAAAAATGTCAGAATAGTTACTTATTTGTCTAGAAGCGTATTTTATAGCCTAACGCAACTACATGCGGGTAATAGGTTTTTTTTTTTGGTTAGTTAGGTATCAAACCTTCGTCTTTTCATTATTTGATTAAAGCGAAAGAATAAAATAAATCATTCGAGCTTACATTTCTTTTAACCATCAAAAGATACAGTTAACTACTGGTTTTTTTTATTATTATTTATATATTTTTTTAATGTCCCTTAAATGTTTCGAGCTGAATTATCTCACTTTATAAATTTTTAAATGCTCTATTAGACAGATGGGATTTGAAAAGCAAAAGAGATTAAAATATTTCTTACCAAGCTACAACTGGAGGGTAAGATAGTATTAAACTGTGCACAATACATGGGCTATACCTAAATTGATTTTTTTAAACTTGTTTCTTGTATTTTAAGTTATAATTCAAATGAAATTATGTGTTTAAAGCATTAAAAATGTATTTTATGTTTAATTGCAAGTGAACACAAAAAATAAAAGTTAACTTTAGTTTCAATTACTTTTAAAAAAGAGAAAACAAATCTTTTTAAAATGTTTTATTATATCAAACCATTGAGCTTTCGTAAATTACTCTTTTTTAGAAATAAATACTAACTTTAAAATTCTTGTTAAAATACTCCATATGCAACAAAAATTATTATTTAAAAAATGATCAAATGAATGTATATAATTTTAAATACATTCAGAATAAAAGAAATGTACTAGAGTTTCAGTGAACCGATTTGTCATTTCAGATTTTCGTGAGCAAAAGTAATACTTCACTTCACACTCTCCAGGGTCCCCCGTACCTACCACAGCTTCGTGGTTTAACCGGGATAGGGCCCTGAAGAGCGCTCTGTTCTTAATTTTGAACCAGAACCTAGGGTCGAGCAAACCCTAGGGCCCAGCACCCCCAGAGGTATCGTTTCACTTGGAGGACTTTGTGACCACGACATTTTTAACGCCTCCCAGCCACCATTAATCAAGGCGGTGGATCTTTGATCGGCTGGGTTTCGAACCCGGGTCCCTCCGGACACGAGTCCGATGCCTTACCGATCGGGCCACCACGGCCCTAGCAAAAGTAATACTGACATACACTGTTCGTTCCATCTACGACTTAAAGTTAAACGTTGTAACTTCTTTCGAGTGTTTCGGATTGTATAAGTAAAGAAAACTACCTAATCAGAAAGATACATTTCCTACAATGCAGATTTTGGGGCTGATTTCTAGTTTTTTGCGGACTCATCCTCCCACCCTCGACGTTCCGAAACGTTTAGCTGAAACATCTTCCAACTATAAATACTATTATTTTTACAATGCCAGTTTTCAGATCGTAGTCCCAAAGAGAAGAAAACAAGCATCAGGGTAAATTAAAAGCCATGAGATTATTTGTTACACAAGTATATCAAGTAACTTTAAACGAAATACTATGTTACGATTGTTTATTTTATTTATTTATTTTTTTTTTTTGGTCAGTCCCATTAAAAAGAGCAAAACATAATCATGGAAGAAAAATAATTAGTTGCCTGTTTAAATTTTCAGTTTCCATATAAAACTTCATCCAGATTAATTTTTCGTCGAAATGTATTAGTGTTTCATATCATTTTTCTTTCCTCAGGCATTTACTTCAAAATTGACGACAATGCTATTCCCATTGTAGTTAAGATATTAAAACTGTGAAAACTCATTTTAACATTACGAGGTGATTTTTCATAATGTGATTGTGAAGCAATTTTTGGGTCAAATAACTCCAAAATCGGCATATGGAGTTGAAATTAACTTAAATCAATTCTGTGATTTTGAAAAAAAAAAAAAAAAGAAAAGCATTGTCGTTTGAACTTTTCATGTTCAAATGGTAATTTTCAATATGAAAAAAACTTTTCCATTTATAAATGACATTTCTGTCTGACCACCGATGACCTGGAAAAACTAGCATTCGGTTTGCAGGCGGAAATGGACGCATCTATTAGTTTATAGGGATGCTTGCTTTTGCAGATGTGCGTCAGCCTCTTAACTGAGCTGGTTACATTGAACTGACATGAAAACGTGCATCTAAGCTTTACTTTTCCCTCTCACTCAGATTGACCAACGCCTCCTAAATACTAAATGCCTACAGCTTTCTGGCTTTTAGAACAGAGCAAATTTCTCCCTTGGATCTCAACGCACTGCCATCTGAGCCAATATTTAGAAAAGTGCCAATTTGAAGTTGGAGTCTTCTGAAAAAAAATTTTTTTTGCAGAAAAAAACTAATATTGGATTTTAAGTCTAAATTGGGTCTAAATGCAAGAAAATAAAAGGGGGGAGGTCAAGGAAGTTATTTACCCCCTCCTTAGATTACTCACTTTTAAGCCGTTACAGATCTGATGAATGTTACAGATCTGATGTTAATATGAGTTACATATTTGAGTTTATGCTTTCAGTTTTCGTTTACATCTCTAAATATGATATCATTTCCTTGCATTTTTAACATAGAATCAAGATAATTATATTAAGATATACATATTAGGCTAAAAAATCAAATTTCATTATAAAAAAGCATTTCTTGGAAATAAAAATGAGCGATAAGGTTTTTAGATAAAATAAATTATGAGATTACCAAATCCAAGCTAATAAAACATTTGTTTTGTTTTGAAACAACACACAACTTCAACTTTTTCAACACACAACTCTGCTGCTTGCTTTTCTTTAATTAGTTGCAGGAAATTTAATTTCTTGATCAGAAATTCAAATTTAGCATGCTAGTTATTATCTAGTTATTTAGCGAAGTCATGAGAAATTGAAGCACCAAAAAAATAAATAAATAAATAAATAAAATAATAATAATTAATTAACTTAATTTCTGCAGTGTCAATTTTTCTTATTTTACTAACTTCTATTGTTAGGTCATACAAACCACAAATGAAGCAATTGTACTAAAACTCATTGCTTTTCATTTTTTAAGAACAAAAATATTCAATATATATGGCTAAAACCTATGATTTTTGCTTTTTATAATTCTGAAACGTGTGAGTTAGTTCTGTAACACATTCGCTGTTTTTCAATGTTACCGCTCTGACTGTTACCGATCTGACAAACTGACAAAGTTTTTTTTTTTTTTTATTTCCGAGTCGATCGCACTAAACCAAAATCAAACACGTGGTTTTTTCACTTGTAATAAAGGACTATACTTATATATAAAATACTTTTTAAAATAATAAAAACTGCGCATTTTAGAGCGTGTTATCGATCTGATGACTCAAATGACACACATTTTATAAAATCACTTTAAAAAATCTTACCTACAATTTTAGATGCAGAAATGCAAATTTTTAATTACGATTCGATAAAACATCCCACCAGGTACTCAGTATCATGTGGTATAGGTGCAGGAAATGATTTTTTGGGGCCTAAACATAGATCGGAAGTTATTGTTACCACTCTGACGGCGGAACTTTGGGACACGCTTATTTCGCATTCCCTAGAAAATCAGAAATCGATTAAAACAAAAATGAAGTAAAATATTAACAAAGGGGTCAAAATAAAATCGTTTTTTGTGCAAGTGCATTTTTTTGCGAAGTTAGAAAGTGTGCATGACCTGTTTACATGCTAAGCTTTGCTACTGGGGACACGTTACCGATCTGATTTTTGATGTATAAAAACAATATTTTCTGAAGAAAAAAAAAATTTTTTTTCTGATGTTATTAGATGAAATGAAAGCAGAACCTTATCTTCTTTCTGGGAAAAATTATTTTTTTAACTAGTTATTGAAATACTAGGGAAAATTCGCTTGGGACTCAAATTGGCACTTTTCTAAATATTAGCTCATCTATCGGAGTTCTTCGAGACAAGAGATATTAACGATTGGTTGATTTCTGAATTTAAATTTACAAACCAGCCAATCAAAACATTTATTTGGATATTGTTTGGATTTATCACCATAGCAGCGACATCATTGGATTGCCGAAAGGGGGCGCTCTATGCGGAACCAATGTCTCCCGTAGCGAAGCAAATGTAGTAGGCATTTAGTATTTAGGAGGCGTTGGATTGATTAGTCTTAACTGGACGTTCGCCAGTATTATAGCAACCGTGGGCAAACGGTACTTCCTGATAAACGTCTACACATCATGTATGTCTTTATACTGCTTTTATGACACATATATACTAGATGGAAATAAAATGTGCGTGTTTCCAAACAGACGGAAATTGCTGGGTTTCTTTTTTCATTCCAAAGGAAATTTCTATATGTGGCTTTGGAGCAAATCTTCTGGCAACCTCTTTATTTACTTTCGGTCATTATATCCTGTTAATCTAGTACAGCTTTAAAATATTCAAATAATAAGAAGTGCTCCATTTTCCCCAAAAAACTATATTTTTCTGCACTCTGCTCCAAGTTTTAACTTTGAACCTTTACAACTTTCATGTTGTTGTCGTGCCATAGAAAATCACTATGAAGTTAGGGGTGCCGTACCGTAGCCGCGAGAGAGGTTTCTGGGCTTCTTTAGTAACATTTTAGACGGCATAAGAAAGATTTACAACACAAAGAGAGGAAATAACACCCAGGACACCGGCTGGAATTGAACCCGCGACATCTTACCTTCGAGGCGAAACTTCTACCTCTTAGCCACCGAGGCCCCCACATAACTTTCACACATTTTTTTTCATTTATTTACTGTATTAATCAACAATATTTACCAAGTGGAAAAAGAAGTGCATTTTCACTTTAAACTTTGTTTTTAATTTACGTACTATGATGGATTTAGTCATACGACACGATTCTCAAGTACAAGAGCCGCCAGTGGAGATTGACAGTGAATGAACACACCCCAGTGTAGGCTTCATCTGTGATTTCTTTCTAAAAAAAAAAGGTTTTTAATAGCTTTCTCTCACATGAATTTACTTCAATAACATTCTTCCGTGCAATTCCAATAAGAAAATGACAGAAAATGGCGTATTAGTCTACTGGCTTTGCAGGTTCATCTACTAAAAGCTGCGAGCTATTAGTTACATCCATCAACAAAGAAAACTTAAAGCAAGACTACAAAAGTTGTGCATGATTTTATCTTAATAATTGCAAATATAGCTGTTACGTACGAAGGTTTTCACCAAGATTATTAATGTCTGAACATGAAATTGTGTTTTAGTGTTCATTTACTAGTCTGTACTAGAGCAACCAAAATTACCTCTAAGAGTTGTTTTTTTTATTTATTAAACAATCCTTTTATGTGTATAAACTACTGTATTAGGATTGGCAATTATGATACACTAGAGTTTCTGGGGTTTTTCTCCATCTCCCCACCCCCGTTTGCTGCGTCATTCCTTGTCAGACTACCGCACCCTATAAACGTACAGCTTACCTCAATATTCTCTGTAAGTCCTATAAAACACTATCTGAAGTAGTAAAATAAATAGGTCTAGGTTATGAGTCTATCCTACTTTAATGTGCTGAAATCTAGAATACTACTGCCATACAGTAGTACTAAATTAACAGTAACGATTGCATAAACCATTTAATATCAAACTGGCTGAGTTCACTTAAAAGAATTTTATAAAAAAGGCAAAAAACACATTCACGATTAAACTGCGTCATAAGAAAATTCAGTTTTTGACAGTAGTTTTCAATTAGATGTGCCCCAAACCACTTTGAAGTATCAGACTCTTGCTGCATTAGTATCCGCCAAGAACTGTTGCACTATGAAAAAGATATAGATTAATTTCAATTTTTACATCTGAAGTTCAAATTATGTTTTTCGCAATCACGAATTGCGATAGGTGCGCGCGTGTGTATGTTTCTATCCGTGTTGAGAGCGTGGTTGAAGTCACGTGCATGCGTAAGCGAGCTTGTAGACGTGTGACTGCGGGTTTCTGTGGGTGTGTGTAGGACATGGACGGGGACGCCACCACCAATAGAAGCGGACGGCAATTATCTGCACAACCTGCAGTAGGAAGTAGATCATCGTTCATCCACCCAGTGGGGGAAGGAATGTTCTGAGTCCAATCTGGAAAAGGAACCACAACTGCAACAACGCTCGAAACTGAAAATAAATAGTACTCGTCATTGATCAAAAAAAAAAAAAAAAGAAGAAAAGAAAGAAATTCATCATTAATCAAATGATATAGAATTCATGCTTTTCTTCCTAAGTAAGTTTGTGCGAATCTCATTAGATCAATAAAGATAACTTTGATAAAAAATACTTTTCGAAGAATGATGCACATAAAACAAACGATGTGTGTCAAGCGTGTGTGTGTGTGTGTGAACGTGTGTAATTGTTGGCGTGTATGAGTCTGGATGAGTATAGTACTTTCTGTGTAGTTGTGTGTGTGTATGTGTGTATGTAGTTTGGCATGTAGCTACGCAAGCGTATGTGTATGTGCGTGTAGCATAGACACACATGGACTGTTTTTTGCTTTCTGGCCGAAGACCAGAGAGTAGGAAACAGTGGTGTTCTCAGAGGTTTCGGGATCAATCTGAAAAAAGAAGAAGAACACCAACTACAGTCGAATGAATTGAATTAGTCAATCTCGATTGCTCAAAAAATTGAAATTTTCTTTGATGATGGTTTTGATACTTAACGTCTAATGTAATTGATTGAAGCCATAATGATTTTGAAAAAAAAAATCTCAATTTTTACTGTTATTTAAACTTCTGTTCTTGCGCCTCAGATAATCGCTGGAATGAACAAGACATCACAGAAAGCTTTTCATTAAATCAGATCCTTTTTTTTTTGTGTTCTTCTCTCTTTCTAGGATAGAAAGCAGGTATTGGAAAAACAAGAAACAACTGTATGAATATTTTTCTAAACAGAAACATACAATAATAAATTTAAGCTACCAAAGTTTCTTTATTCGACTCGTCTATCCTTCAATACATGTCTAATTACAAAATTGACACATATGAACTGAAGAACATTTTTCAAATGTTTTTATGACACATCTTCTTTATTGATCCATTTCTTTAAAGTCATTTTGTATTTGCTATACACTAAATCTTATAACAAACTCAAATGGCTTTCCCTTTTCCAGACGCCATTTTCTATGAAATTCAATAAATAACCCTTGTTTTTCTTAGCGCGAATATCAGAGATTTTTCTGAAAAATGACGGACAATAAATCGTTAAATTCTTTGCTTGATCACTTGAGCGGGATGATTTAAAACATATCATTTCTCCTGTTGAAATTTACTTTAGATCTGCAGCAATAGATAGAAAGATCGATTCAGTTTTTTAATGGAGACAAGCTTCTCAGCTCTTCAATAACGTCCATATGGGCTCCAAATGAGGTCAAAAGATTTTTAGTAAATAACAAAAAGTCATAAGGATGGGTTTTCTTTGAAATTGAACATCAATTTCACTTAAGCAATCCGATAGATATTTCAACGTGACATGGTTAAATAAATCAATGGAGCAGCTTTATTTTAAAACTTGGTTTTTGCTAGGGTTTCGATTTTCCGGTGAGATTGTGCAAACGTTAATGAATGATTCTATAATTATTTCCAATTAAACGCTGGCGACTAAGTTAGTTTATTACGATCTCTAATTATATCTCATAACTATTTATGAGAACTAACTTGTCACAAAAATTACTTATCATGAAATTGAGCAACTACTTACAGTTGCTTCAAAAAGTATGTTTTAAACTAAAAATTACCTTCATAAAATTATTTTCATATTTAGCCAATATTGAGTTATACAATGTGAAGACACTACGGCCTATCAGCGTCCTCTAATTTACCATGGGTATTGTTGGTAAATGTCTTTCCAACAACTAACGGTTTAGTATCAAACAATTGTCTTTTTGTAATGCTATATTTTTTTCATTTTTATATACTGTAATAGAAGAAAGTATAGCGTGACAGAAACAATGTTAATATATTATAAGTTTTTTTTTTTTTTTTCTCAGAAATATATAAAGTGAACTCTCACTTATACGCCGCCAAATTTATGCAACTTTTTCACTAAAACGATGATTTTGAATGGTCCCAGAACTTTCTATAGCGAAATAATGATAGTGTCATTCGTTTATGCGTCGCTCTAAAGATAAATATTTCACTTACGGGGCCGAATTTTCCCTAAAATGTAAAAAATATAATTTATTTGCTTTAAAAAATAAGCATTTTTCTTCACTTTTCTCTTAAACCTTCCGCCTTTATTGCTCACGGAAGGCATTTTTCTCCAAGAACTATAATTTGGAGAGGAACAATTTTCCATTATGCATCGTTTTACAGGGGAGTTTGTAATTAGGTATGCTACAATGTTTGTTTTCTCTTTACCATTGTAGTTACGCTACAGTAATTGCCAAACCATACTAATATGTCCTTTTTCTACGGAAACAATCTTATTCATTCTCTCATAAGAACCTATGTCGCGTGTCAGTCCTGTAGTTAGGCTAGGTCACTTATACGTCTCCCTCACTTAGGCGCCTTTTTCTATTGATCCCTTGGGCCGGCTCATAAGTGAGAGTTCACTGTATTTTTTTTATTAAATTACATTTTTTAAAAGTAATTCGGTTGTCCTTACATGTATTGTAGCCACTTTTTTCAGCTAACACATTTTAATATATTTTCGTGCGAGTCAGTCTCGTTAAAAAATTGAGATAGAAATTTAATTCTCATTAGAAGTACGTCAGTAACAGTAGCTGTAACGTGTGTGGTGTGTTATTCAAAAAGCAACGTATTAAAGTACGTATACTCCTCGCGCTGAAAAAGCATGTTTTCAATTAGATAAGACTTAATTTCAAATTTTTTATAGTAATAAAGGGTATAAAAAATAACTATTTGGTCAACCCTTAACTGATGACGTGGAGTGTTTTCATTACATATTAAGACGAATATGACTTTTGCATCCAAGCACTTTGTAATGTTTTCATGTGTCTTTTATATACAGATCACTTATGATACTGTGGTGGATACATGACTTAATGAAACTTCAATGAACAATCTACGAAAAATCGCTAAGTCCGGCGCCTCCCTCCCCCCAATTTGACGAAGAAAACTATAAATGGAATCGCCCGAATCACCCTTCGACGCAAAGAAAGAAGCAGTTTTTTGGCACAGGAGAATGAACACAGGAAGTCGTTGACACACCCCCAATTTATGACCGAAGAGGAATTCAGGCTCCTCCCACGCGAGAAACATCTGTGGAGGAAAAGAGTTACGGTTGCAACGAAAAGCTGCTATGATCCAAGATGGAATCAATTAAGGAGGTAAAAAGTAGCTAAAAAGATGGGAATCGGGCATCTGGCAATGGGAGGGAGGGAGGGAAGTAAAGTGAAGAAGAAACACACACAAGAGGATATATAAGCATCAGCACCACAGATTGCAGAGAGATTTTGACATTTTTAAGAACCAGTTTTTTTGAATCGATGTTGGGGCCGGATTTGAGCGTCTCTGGATATTAGAATTTTGAGCGCCAATTCCGGTACCCAATAATCCGGTGTGATGGACAGCATGAACCACCTAAAGAGATAATGTGTACAAGGATGAAGGAGATTAAGCCAAAAATGTATTAAATAACCAACCTGAATAAACCTGGGTAACCCCATGTGGTGAGTTTGTTTTTTTTTTAAGATGTATTCTTGCATTTTCTGAACGCCGCGCTTTTGGGTATTTCACTCCAATGCAATGTACGGTTCTTTTTTTTTATGTCGTGTTTAATTGCGGAATGTTAAGTGAGCAATTTTTACTGTTCGGTAATTTAACTTTATAATTTGTTTTTCATCTAGTCTTATAATAATGTTTTGTAGATTTTTGTTTTAAGCACTAACGATTACGCGGCCTAATGTATTCATTTTCAAAATTTAAGGTTCTTTGCTCACTGCATTCCAGATGAGGTTGTTTCTTTAAGAATTGGAGCAATGCTCGAAGCTATTTTTTCCTTTTCAGCAGGATATTTATCTTTTTCTTTCAGCAGAAATAATTGGGATTTTCAGTTTTAATTATGTTTTTAAATTATTTGAGGAGGTAAATTATTGAAGATTATAGAATGATTATTACATTTAATTAACTTTTTAACTTACTACACCACAGATACTGTTTCAGTTGTATTCAAATAAGGAAACACAAAACTATTTGATTTTTTTCTAATTTTATTTTTCGTATAGATTACTTGTAATACTGTGTCAATTGTATTCAAATAAATAAACTCAAAACTACTTGAAACTTTTCTAGAGTTATTTTCTTGTGATACTTTTTTAGTTATATTCGAAAAAGGAAACACAAAACTACTTTAATGTTTTCTAATTTCATTTTCTAAATTTCATGGAATGTACAAGAATTATAATGTTAACACCTCATATCGTCACTAACATTGTAAAAAAATCTCACCATTCTTTAAAGCCATATCCTCTAGAAAATTTTAAATCACCATCCAAATTTTTAATAACGGCTAATTACATTGCAAATTTTTTTACTTTAAAGTATTAAGTTACAACGATAACTATAAGAAATAAAATTTAAGGAAACAGTGACCCGACCCCAACTACTACGTACAACCGTTTTTCACGATCCTAATAAAAACACCAAGGGTGCAATTACGAATTATCTACAAAAGACAAGGCTTCGGAAGTGCTTATTACGGCATTATAAATCTATTTCATTCTAATAAACTTTTTATTCGAGAAATGACTGGGCGTACACGGAAAAAACGATCCAACTTCAGTTCCGTTGGAGAAAATTACCCCTTTCTGAGCCGTAAATTTCCAATGTGAGTTTAAAAAATGCCTCACACCTTCCTCGCTAGCAAGAGCCACAACCCGAGGAAGTAGTGAGGGCGACTTGATGCATGAGCCCTAATTGCGGAAGAGCCCCACTTGACAAATGGATGGAAGTGTGAAGCATTTTACATTTATAATGTAGTCCGGCAATCCTCTGGGGTGCACCACAGACGTACTATGTGTGATGGTATTATTTATCAGAGATCTATTGGTAAAATCCGGGAACATTGTTTACTAGAATTAATGGTTCTAGGAAAAGAAGTCACTTTTTTCAGACATTTCTTTTTCCCTGGAAAGGTTAAGGTTACTTTTTCTTTCCGAATAAATTTTCATCAGTTCCAAGGGAAAAAAATCGCTTGCAGAAGATTTCCTTTATTTTTTCAACTCTCAACGTGTTTAGGCGGAATTGAAAGGGAATGTTAAAGAGAAAAAGAAAGAGCTTAAAAGGATAAAAAATAAACAAATTGCTTTTTGGACACCGTTTTCAGTCCCTTTTAGAAACTTTTTTCCTTCTTATTTTAAATCTGTTTTCGAAACTGTTTCCGTGTTCGATTAAATAAAAGCGATAAAATGTTATTAGAGATTGTAAAAAACTAAACTTGCTAATGAAAGTACCATCTGGATAGTAACGTTCGAGCTTTTTTTTTTTTTTTTTTTTACGTCGTTGTAAACCATTTACAAACACTTGTGTTTGTAATCTCCAATTTAGGTGACTTTTTAATCATTAAATTCGAGTTCGATGTTTCAGTTTTTTACCATCATTCTGCACTTAAAAATATTTATTTCAACATTAGCTTGCGAATGTCTGCCACTAGCAATAATTTTCACGAATAAATTTTTTTATACATATGCTTTAATAACATGAGCGTTTAAAAATAGTACACAGCTTGATATATCTTGTGGTAAAAGTGTTTTGATAAAAATGTGGTTGCTAGTATTTGAGAGATTCATTAACATTGTTGGACTTAGGTTTAAATCCCAGAAGTTAAGAAAAAGAAAGTTAATGTATTTAAAGTAGTGGGAATTGATTTCGAATAACCTTTACTTCTTTTTTTTTTGAATTAGTATATCTTAGTTTCCTTAATAATCCATCAAACTTCAGACATTTTAAAGATTTTTTCTACCTATATCGGCAAAAAAGAAACGAATATTTTACGTACTGGCTGATTTTCTAGAGATAATACTGAAAAATACTTTTATTTGAATATTCGATGCAATATAATTCGATAAAAATACATGTTCTCCCAGAAATAAGGAGGCAACAGCGGTAAAAGTAATATCCCTGTAGAAAACTTTATGAATTTCCTACAATAACAAGCCTTTATTCAATGTTATGGTTAAAAGTTTCATAACGAGCCGTCTCAATTATTAGCATTTTCTTTTATCTATACTTCGCATTTTGTGCTGATGTCTGAAACTGGTTAGTTTTAAATATTTTACCATTTTTTGATTTATTTTTTTAATGTTAACGCATTAATATAATCCATTATAATTACATACAATTTTGCAACATAAATAATATAAATTACTTATAATATGAAAATATTCTTTATTTCTTACTACCCGTTACTTAGAAAAAAGAGGAAATCTAGTTTTTAGTTGCGCGGAAAAACCGATAATCCAAGAAAAGTAAGATGTAAGAACTTCTTTAACTAATACTAGAGATACTTGGGAAAGGTTGAAAAATAACATATGTAAAAGTGAAGCCGTACTTACTATCTAACACTAATGATGCGAAAGAATTTTGTCCACTAATTTTGCAGCTTTTTTGAAAAGAGATAAAGCGTAATGCCAATTTATACAAATTACTTACAATCTAGTACTAGTAATACGTAAGTACTAGTTTAGTTAACTGTGAAAGTATTAGAAGAAGGTTCCCTACGGCCAATTTATGTGAAATATTATAACCAAATAGTAGTGTAGAATTCAATATTTATGCTTCAAACAATTTAAATATACTTAGGAAAATGTCAGAATCAAAAACTGTCGTATGCCATCACATCGCAAAATGTTAACTAAAATTCGAGTAATATTAAATTACACTGAAAATATATTTAAAAAGGTTTTAGTGTAGACTTTTTAATGAACAGTGAAAATTCAAAATCCCTGGTATTTAACATTTGGTAGGCTTGAATAATGGTCAATACGTTATTTAAAAAGAAAATAATCAAGACTGCGCAGTATTTTCCCTTTGATGTAAATTGATGTATTGCATTCGAATTCCTCCGTGATTAGTAAATAGCTCGTCAGGTTATACGTACATTGTTTTGCGTGATTTTACTCATTTATTAATTCTGGTTTTATTTTAAACTGTGATTATATTTCATATTTTGCAGGAGTAAATTTTTTTTCATATCTTGTTGGCCTTTTTTTTATTTTCTTTATATTTTATTATATTTACCAATGTCTTTATTTGTTGCATTTCATAAATATTTTATCTTCTTATTCCAGTTTTTGGATACGGTACTGACGTGTTTCCTTGGAGTATGTTGTTTAGCAAGTTTAAATGAAATTATTCGTAAGTAGTTCAAACAAATAAAAGGGGGGGGGGGATTGCGATTTTTTTTTCTTCTGATGTTTATTGCAAGCATTGTTTTCTTAATGATGTTTTGAGAATTTTTATATTTTTGATCTACTATTTTGTTTAATTGAAAGCTTCATTTTAACCTTTTTGTTATGATCATCGAAATTCAGAAACAATTGATATTGCGATAAAATCAATTGTGCACATTTTCACCATACATCGAAGGATTCTTTTTTTTCTTTGTAAACTTCCTATTTCAATCTTAATTGTGAAAAATATTGTTTGAGTTTGTTCTCAGAAGCGAATTAACCTTACTTTAAAAAATTCTTTTTTTCTGAAACTACGTCCAAGAAATGTCAGAAGAAAAGTCATTTTTTGGAGGAACATAATTCTTAAAAAATGATGAAACTAAGTACTCAATGAAGTAAGAAATACCACTTTGATGCGTAAAGCAGGGATAAAACCCACTCTCAGTAATAACTTCATTATAATATTCAATTATCACCGCCAAATATGGATGCAAATAATCTTGCAAACAAGTGGTTTTAATAGTGGTTTGATAAGCTATAATTTGTGACAGAATGTTCATCGCCCACCTATAAAAAGCCCCATTACCAGACAATCGCATTCTTCGAGGGAAATATTATCTTGCAAAATCAGTAATCATCTATCATGAGGCAGCTTAAATCAATGGCCGCTTTAGAAAGTTGCGCTATTTAACACGGCTCGTCGTTATCGTTAAAGAAGAACAATTAATTGCTCAGGGTTCCTCTGCTGTTCTTTTCTTCCCGACTTCAAAGCATTAATCGTAAAGTTTCTCTGCAGGGTCAAGAAAATCTCGTCCAAGACGGGTAATTAAAGCCCTGGATTTTTTTTTCCATGTAGCCTTATTTCCGGTGAGAAAGCAACGTAACATCATTAATCTCCTAATGGAACTTGATTTTCAAGGTTTCGAAAACGAGCGCACACACCACGATCGATATTAAACAAGTCACTCAAGGTCGGGAGAACTAATCGCGGATTCATTTAAAAGTAATTTTTTAGCCACATTTTGTGAAAAAAATTTTGATGTTTTTTTTTATGAATCAGATTTTTTTGTTTCTTGAAATTGTTTCACTTTTTAGAATGCAACACCACGTCCTTTTTTAAATACGCCAATGTACACTCGTTAACATATTCTAGTTACTTTTCTTGTCCTTCAAGAACTCTTCCCTTAGCTCTCTGGAGTGTTCGAAGCAGGTTGCACAGCACAGGACCCAATAATCCGAATTTATCGGAGTGACACCAATTCGGAATCAAAGAAAAACTCGAATCATGCGAACTACACAATAAAATCGAAAGGGAAACCACTTAGTTTTACATCGAATAAATGTTAAGAAAAAGGAGCTCTCACCCCGGAAATTGGGTATCAGT
>JAXGGA010015618.1:0-28713 GCA_038373865.1 Uloborus plumipes
GTTTCAATTGATATAATTATACGATTTTAATTAGCGAAGATATCAATTAATAAGTAGTCAAATTTAAAGCGATTAAGCCTAATAAATGATTAAATATGAAATCCATTCTTGCAAACCGTCGTTGCTATGAAACAGTAATAACAATGATAATGAGAATTTTGAATGAAGGCTTAACTAAATCAAACACGAAACTCATAAGCGGACCACTTACGTAGAATTTTTATCGCTAGCTACTGGTAATATTTTGAAACATTTATTTGTTGAAGAGCCATCTACTTATATTAAAAACTGAGTATCTATGTCTGCTTTTTTTCTTTGAGCGACCTGAACTTACTGAAACTTTCCTCACCATCTTGAAGGCGTGAAGCATCTCAATAATTCGAATGATTTTTTTATATAGGAAAAAAGTAAAGGCGTGAAGCGCCTGTAAGCGAGCCGCCTTGGCGGGGAGTAGTTTCTTTAAATTTTTTTCTCACTACTTTCAGGGCACGAAGTGCCCGTGCAACGCCGGGCCACGTGCGTGGTATGTCTTGAAATCGAATGAACATTAAATTATATCAAATAATATAATTTCAGAATGAGGTAAAAGTTAGAGAGGGGGGGCGTTATGCATCAGCATGCCGCAGGAAGCTAATCTAGCTGCCCTGGCAGCTAGTATATATATATATTTTGTTTTATATAAGAATGAAGGGGGGAGGTCTCTTTTATACATTTGGTGAATTATTTTAAATTGCAAAGGAATACTGTGCTTTTAAAGAGTATGTGAGTATTTCAGTTAAAGAAAGTTATTATTTTGCATCAAGATGGGGGGGGGGGATTATTTTCTTTTTCAGCGGTGAAGACAAATTCGGTGACAAAGTCGATTTGACCCCAAACCAGCAGACGGAGGATGATCATCGAGCCGCCAAAGGCGGCAAGGTAGTCGCTTTTGGCGACGAAAGGGGGTTGGTGACGAAACTTTTACAGGCAACGAAAGGGGGTTGGTGAGCAGGGGGCCTAGTAACAAAAAATAATCTTAATAAACATTCTTTTCAACTTTATTGCCTCCTTGAAACTCAGCGATCCAATTGGACAGCTCTATTTCTAATGAGCACGAGGTAATAGCAAAATACACTAGTTTTCTCATTGTATTACTTAATTGTGTGTACTTGTACGTTGTATTTTTATTCATATTAATTGCTCATTCGTAGAATTCGAGAAATTCTAAAAAGGTCTTCAAAGTATTTAAATTGAGCGCTGAAAACCCCCTTACCTCATCAATAGTCATGTTTGGAATATTTAAATTGACCAGGGAAAATTCCTGCTGCAAATTTTGGGGCCCAGCCGGAGTGGATGGAGTGGTGGGAGTTATGCTTCCATTTCGATTTTTTTGGTTCACAGGTGAATTCAACGACATGTTGGCCATTCCTTGCTCAGTTTCTTTGGCACTAGTGGATGATACTTGGTCATTTACATCTTGCAAGTCACTCATGTCAACATCAAAATCATCATCTTGAGCTTTAAGTCCACAAGACTGTATTAGTGAAAAAAAATAATTAAAAAATAAATAAAGATTAACTTCATAAAAACAAAATAATGATTTTTCACAATTTGCTGCCATAAGAAAATGTAATGAATATAAAAAAACTTGAATACAGTGAAACTTTGATGAGTCAAAATTACAGGGAATGTGAAAAAATTCGAGTTATCGAAAATTCGGCTCATGGAGAACAAAAACAAAACTACGGAATAAAATAAAATACAGTCGAACCTCCATATATCGAACTTCCATATATCGAACTTCTAGCAAATTCACATGTTCATTACATAGAAAAACTGTTTCTATATATCGAAAAAATCTCCATATATCGAATTTTTTTGGAAGCGTAATTGGAGATTTTATTCCGCTTTTAGACATTTTACCTCACGAAAGATGAAAGTCAGGAGAAAAGGGAAGGTCAGAAAAGGTCACTGCAAACACCACTGTCAGCTGTAGATAAAGTGTGGACCCCTGGAGTGGACAAACACATTGTTTGTCCATTCTGGAATTCCCGGATTATCCCCTCCCCCGTCGTTTTCGAATTTTGGATGCAACCTGTCCTGTAGCAAAACCAGTTTCTATCTACCCCTTTTGTTTGGTGGTGATTCCTCTCTCTCCATGATTAGTTTCAGCGAAAATTGTTTTAACTAGTGCTGTGCCAATTCAATTTGATTTTATTTTCCTCTCGATTTACAATGTCAAACTGTTGGATTACTGTTTTTCAATAAGTATGTATAATATTCATTAAATTTTTCATATTAGTTCATTTTTAATTCTTAACTTTCATCAAATATGATTAGCGTATATATTAGTAATGGAGTTTCATGTGTGAAATTTTGCTTTAATTTCAATGTTTCCGGAGTAATTTTCAAAAAACTGAGGTCCTTTCTATATATCGAATTTTTTTCCGACAATTTGCTACTTCGATATATGGAGGTTCGACTGTAGCAATAATTAATTTATAATATGAGATAAAAAGTGATAGAATAATGCATTGTAAATGGTATATATACTCAACATAATTAATGTTTCATATAAATATATAAATTCAAGCATTGGTATAGCTAAAGAAATACATTTAATATTAACATTGTTATGGCAAAAATAGTTTTTAAAAAAAATTTTAAAATAACGTGCAATATTTTGATTACAATTTTTGATTTGACGTCCAATTTTTTGATGTAATGGCCCAATGTTTTTTTCTATTTGTTCATATAATTTGAAGAGAAAAAGAGACCTCGACTTTTTGAGCTGCATTAACAAGGAAAATTTGACAGCGGGTCATGAAATAAAATTCAGCTTATCGAATATTCTTACTCAACAAAATTCGGCTCATCGAAATTATATAACATCGATTCTCCATTCAGTTCAATGGGAATAAGTATTTACTTCAGCTAGTTAAAGTTTTCAACTCATTGAAGTTCAATTTACCGTATAGTATATACAGTTTCACTGTATATACATGAAATTTATCTCGCAAAAAAAAAAAAAATCATAATAAAGTGCATAAAATCTTCTTATCTAAAAAAAACTGCATGACAGTCAAGCATGCTTTTTTAAAACTGAAATTGATGGTGCAGAGTGTTTCTAAAAGATGGTTGTTTTGACTGAAACATTGACTTTAAATATAGTATCATTTCATTTGTAAAATGGAAATAACAGATGAAATGAAAGTCAATTGCTTAAAGATGCACAGATAAACATACATCTCAAGGAAAACGTTTGAAAGCAATTATAATTTGTTGTGAGACTACATGAATTGTAGATGTTATTTCAGTCAAATGGGTGTGCTTGTTAAGGCCCAAAGAGTGAAATACTGCGAAAAAGAGGGCGCTGCAAACGCCACCAAATGTGAAGTGCTTATTATGCGTTATTAATGTACGTGGGAGTGTTCCTTGGGCAGAGAACTAAGAGAGTTCTTGTGTGGGAGTCGGCGAGAGATGACCAATCTCCAATTTAATAAAGAAGGCCTAAAGAGTGAAATACTGTGAAAAAGAGGGCGCTGCAAACGCCACCAAATGTGAAGTGCTTATTATGCGTTATTAATGTACGTGGGAGTGTTCCTTGGGCAGAGAACTAAGAGAGTTCTTGTGTGGGAGTCGGCGAGAGATGATCGATCTCCAATTTAATAAAGAGTTTAAGAAAAATTAATACAGTCCACTGTGAGTTATTGAGTTGTGTTTATGTGATGTGAAATTAAGAGTAAACAGTGCTAATTTTAAAATTATGTGATTTTAAGCAATAAAAAAAAAGAAAAGGAAAGAAAAAAAAAACAATTTTAGTAGTGAATTTTAATCATGGATATAAACTTGAAACATGATGAAGACAAAACATTTTGAGCTCCCCTTCATTCGTCATGAGCTTCTAGACAAAAATGCAACAGTATATTGCTTGTAATATTATGAATATTAAAGGTAAATTTAATTACGTAAAAATGTATTCAAAATACATATTAAAATTTTTTAATATTCATATATTATCAATGGTTTTTCACTTTTGAAGTCTGTCTTTGTCGTTAAATATTAACAGTAAGAATTGTAGTAAACAGGGGTGCCCACAGGGGGGGGGGGAATATGGCGCAAGCTGCGCCATCAAAATCTTTGGGGGGGGGGGATTTTTTAAGACTAATTTATTTATTTATTTATTTAAATTATTTATTAATATATATTTTTATTTGAATTATTACCGAATTTTTTAAATAAAAATTATTCATTAATTTATTTTTTAATTTAAATTCTTTTTTTCATTACTTTATCGTTATTTATTTTTTTTTTATTTATTTATTTTGTGTGAGTGTGTGCTTGGAATGTGTGGAAGAGCAAAAAAGAGATTATATTCTGCGCATGATTAGTACTTCTAAAAATTAATAATAAATAAAAAAAATAATAGAAATATTTTTAAAAATAAATAAATAATTTTTTAAAAAATAAATAAATAAATAGTATTTAAAATAATAATAAAATAAAAAAGAGGGGTAAAAATAAAAATAAAAAGCAACAGAGGGTTGAGAAAAATTTGGGGGGTGGGAATTTGCGCCATTGAGCTTGGGGGATGGGCACCCCTGATAGTAAATATAGGATAAAATAATTCTACAATTATAGGGTTGTAGAATTTGTAAAAGCTTACCGTCAAGTGTCTAGCACATCCATGATTTTAATATAAATTTACAAAATTGGTACCATTTTTCAAAAAGTGCAGCTAAGTGCATAAAATATAAAATATTTTTCATCTTTCTTAATAATACTTTTTTTTCAATTGCAGAAAATAATTTTACTAATATAAAAACCATAAAAAATGAATCAAATATTTTTCTCCAGTTTAAATGTGATATTACCTTTTGTAGGTTGATATCAACAAGCCATGTCCGTAAGCAATGGTCTCTAGCAAATGTTACAAGCTTGTAGTCATTTGACCCTAAAATTATAAATAAAAATCCTAAATAAGTTTCCAAATTAAAGGTCGATAAGAATAGAGATCTTTATAAGAATATTTGAACATATTTTTAATAATAGCTTTCGGCAAGATTTTTTTTTTTTAAATTATTTCATCATGAAAATTAAAAATTTATCATTTTGCTTCTATATACATTATTCTACGTAAGTTTTAATTTTGCAAAATTTTTCTTTAATTTTACTTTGTTTATTTTATGAAAATAATTTCAAGATTTTTTTTCCTTCAGTATGAATGAAATGAGTAACTAATGCCATAAAAAAAGGAGGAAACATAAAACATAAAAAGGTACAAGATTAATTATTGTATTACCTGTATTAGCCGGCATACCGCAAAATTACAGGGTCACCAGATTTTCTATGACCCGTACCTGATCCTTTCTGGCATGCCGGAAAAACCGAGGTTGGAAAAAAATAATTTAATACTATCCCAAGAACACAAAAACTTTTAAAATAATATAAATTGTGTACTGGTGTGCCAAGCACAAAAATCTAATCTGCACTTTTTATGAAAATTAAATTATTGTCACCAGGTATAATTTGTTGCAACATATATCATCTAAATACATTGTTTTATGGTCATTTGTGAACGGAAAATATAAAAATAAAATTTTCGAAAAAAGTGCCATCTATAGAGGTATAAAACATTAAGAAGTGATTTCTGCATTTGCCGCTCAGTGCAGATCTCACTTTTGTAACAATGCAGCATAGATCATTTTACTAGTACAATTAAATGATTTAACTTTAAAAATGTTAATGAATAATAGCAAGATAACGCATCTTCAAACCACCAAGATGTATTTCGTCTCGGAGATCGGAAATTCACTGGTTTGTTTTTAAGAAAGACGTTTATTATTATTTTTCCTTATAGTGGTTTGCTTTGCGGTTGATACTGAGGAGAGAAGTTAATTTTTGTTTTGTGGCGAAATGAACCTTGAATAATCAGGCATGCCAGGAAATCCGAATTTTCCGGCATGCTGGCTAATGCGGGGTAATACAGTAACAAAAGTATAGTGTACAAATGTATAATTTAATTGTAAATTTGTTTACAAGCAATTTGCAAATTTGCGCATTGTAACATTGTTATTTCTTACTTAAAGCAAGAATGAATATTCAATAAAATCAGATATTTAAAAATAAACTGCATGTTTAAGAACTGTAGCAATTTTTTAATAGGAGATATTTGCAGACAAAGGTACCATGGACCTAGGGTACCATGGTCAATGGGAAAGATAAATGTTCAATAATAGATTTTTCCCGTATTACTTTTTTTTGCATTTTTATGTAATTGTTAACGTAATTTAATGCCTTTTTTATTTATTTTCTAGTGGATATACCAGGCATCGCGTGGGTTAGAATACAACATGCGAAATTCAAGAAGGTATTTTTTTGTGACAACATCGGCGAGGAGGACAACGTGAAATCAAACTTGAATGTGTTATTTATCTGTGATGATTTTCTAAAAAAATGCGTTTCTACTTTTGAAAAGATAAAAACAGAAGTATTATATATTCAAGGGTGAATACTCACAAAAGAAATATTTTTTAATTATCTGAATTGAGTAAAGCCTCGGAAAACCACGCGAAGCAAACACAACATCAAACGCAAAATTAGTTATTGAGGGGAAGTTGGGATAAAGCACTAAATAATGATTTGAATGGAGGAAAGCCTTAGAGATTTCATGTGGAAGTTTCAAACAAGATCAGAATAAAAAAGAATTACCTGTCAGATTTTTTTCTAATTGGTATCTTGATGTGTCCAGAGAGGACACAAACGAAGTGTGAAATTTTTAGCGAAATTCGAGGGCTAGTTTTTAGCCTACTTTCCCGTTAAAAATAAAAGAGACGAAAAAAGCATTAAAATTGGCTTAATGCATCTAAAAAATGTCGCCAAGTCCAAAAAATATCGCCAAGTCCAAAAAATATCGCCAAGTTCAAAAAATATCGCCAAGTAAAAAAAAGTCAAAAAGAAACAAAAAAATGAAATAAATATCGAAAAATTAAAAATTTGAAAGTAGGGTATTGAGATGGGGAATTTGTGCGTCGGTCGGTCTGTCGGTCGGTCGGTCTGTCGGTCTGTCTGTCCCCCCCTAATAACTTTTGAATGAACATTCCGATTTGGACAAACTTTTTTTTGTTGGAAAGATCTCGGCGAGTACAGCTCATTCCCATATTTGATTTTTCGATTTGAACAATTTTTGGTTCAACTTTGAGCCGTTCAAACAACCGGTCCCGCGATACTAACTTTTGAATGAACAGTCCGATTTGAACAAACTTTTTTTTGTTCGAAAGGTCTTTTCAAGGATACTTCATTCCCGTATCTACATTTTCGATTTGAACAATTTTTCGTTCAACATTGAACCGTTCAAGCAACCTTTCCCCACCTAATAACTTTTAAGTGAACCGTCCGAATTGAATAAAGTTTTTTTTGTTCGAAAGATCTTATCAAGAATACTTTATTCCCGTTTTTAAATTTCCGATTTGAACAATTTTTCGTTCAACATTGAACCGTTCAAACAAGCTCTCACCCCTAATAACTTTTGAGTGAACCGTCCGATTTAAACAAACTTTTTTTTGTTCGAAAGATCTCGGCAAGGATACTTCATCCCCGTTTTTAAATTTCCGATTTGAACAATTTTTCGTTCAACATTGAACCGTTCAAACAAGCTCTCACACCTAATAACTTTTGAATGAACAGTCCGATTTAAACAAACTTTTTTTTGTTCAAAAGATCTCAGCAAGGATGCTTCATTACCGTATTTAAATTTTCAGTTTGAACATTTTTTTTGTTCAACATTGAACTGTTCAAACAACCTTTCCCCACCTAATAACTTTTAAGTGAACCGTCCGAATTGAATAAACTTTTTTTTGTTCGAAAGATCTCGGAGAGGCTCATTCCTATATTTCACTTTTCAATTTGAACCATTTTTCGTTCAATGATGAACCGTTCAGAAAACATTTTAACATGAGCGCCTACGGAGAAATTTAAATTGAATGTTGATTCTGAACTTCAAGGCGGATTTCCTTCAAACTAACTTTGTAAGAAAATGGTTTTGATAAATAATGTATTGTAAAGTACTTTTTTGAATAATCTTCTGTGAGGACTCTGATTCCGACTCCGACTCCGCAAACATGGCGGAAATGCAGTTTCAGAAAAAATGACTGACTGGGCAGACGATTTTTTGTATATTTATTTATTTGTTTTGTTTAATTTATTATTATTTTTTTTTACCAGACGATTTTTTTTGTTAACAAAAATTTTTCATTCACGAGAGCATTTTATTCCTTATTTATATTTAACAACTGGCAACGGATTAAAAATGAAATTCAAGACATTTTATTAACGAACGAGTTTTTTTTTCTTTCTTTGATAAAATGTGTTTTGAAGTTCTTTGTACTTTTATTTTATTTATTTATTTTTTCTTTTGAAAACGATTGTGGAATTTTTCTACGGAAGAACTATAGCAGTTACATTCTTTTAAAGGTGTGACAAAACTTTATTGACTCGTTTATTTACTTTTTACGTGTCTATTTTATCTGATGAGAGGGGTATATTTTGCTTTCAGAAATCAGCTTTAAGTGCAAAAAGATATGTTTGACATAATTTTTAGTTTTAGATAATCAAGAGAATATTGATCAGATGCTACAATGCCTATGTCGATGTACGGGAAAGTAGGCTCGTTTAGTTCTTGACAGAACTTCTTGTTAAGTCTTACACGACACACATAGGTAGATATATTCATTTTTATACATCAAGGTTTGGGGGCCTATTTAAAATTTTAATGGAACTTTTAGTAGTTTTTCATGGTTTAATTTATTTATATGGTGAATTTTTCAGATTTTAATGGAAAAATTTGAATGGTAGTCTGACGCTTCGAAGTTTTCAACCGGGCCGTGGTGGCCCGATCGGTAAGGCATTGGACTCGTGTCCGGAGGGACCCGGGTTCGATCCCAGCCGATCAAAGATCCACCGTCTTCATTAATGGTGGCTGGGACGCGTTAAAAATGTCGTGGTCACAAAGTCCTCCAAGTGGAACGATACCTCTGGGGGTGCTGGTAATAGGGTTTGCTCGACCCTAGGTTCTGGTTCAAAATTAAGAACAGAGCGCTCTTCAGGGCCCTATCCCGGTTAAACCACGAAGCTGTGGTAGGTATGGGGGACCCTGGAGTGTGAAATGAAATGAAGTTTTCAACCATTATGGTTCAAGGCAAACGTTACGGTAACGGTAATATTTCTACAAATCTGTTATTCTAATCACAGAAAGAATTGATACTGAGACAAAACTAGCATTCCTCTATCTAAAACACTCCAAAATTCAAAATCAGAATAGAACTTGCAAACTTCAGCTTTTCAAAAACAGTATTAAGGGAAAATCAATTTCGTACTTGAATCTGAATTTAACAACTTACATATCAACAACAACAAAACATAACACAAAAGCATCAAATTAGTAACAAAGTAAAACCGAAATTGAAAACTTTGACAGTATGCGTAAAAAAGAGCAATAAAACCTAAATCTAATTGTAAACTTACCATCAGAGGGCTTTTTCCAACCAAACTCAACAACAACATCTGAATGGCCAAAAAATTTGTGAACAGCATTAGTGAAATTGTTCATGTCCCACAATAAGAGGCTGTTATCTCCTCTGCGAAGTGGAGGGACAACAACAGTGAGTAATCCATGTCCAAAAGGCTAAATAAAACAACACTTTTAAAAGAACGACTTGAAAAAATATCAAACTAGATAATTGTATAAGAAATCAAACACATTCGTTCATAAAAAAATTAAATTGCATAAAAAGTATTTTCAGCTTTATACAAGTCTAACATAAAATATAACATTCTTTTTTGCTTTTTTGAATAAGATAAAAATGCAATTTTATAAGAACAGACATAAAGAGATTAAATTAAAAGCGATAAAAAAAGGAAGAAGAAAATTATATCAAGTTTAAAGGTAAGGTGGTATACTAAGCATAAAGAAGACAGAAAAGAAATATTCATTAGAGTAACTCACAACAATATCTGTCCATATTTCAAACACAATTTTAACAGGTGACTAAAAATAAAATAAAATAAAATTCTCCGCACTTTCCGGGTTTTTAAAAACATTTTCAAAATTCCTTGGATTTCACCAACTTTTCTGTCATTTTTTGAATTTCTTGTATTTTCCATACTTTTTTTCTTTAGGTCTCCCCTCATTAACCCTGATTATGATCAACTTCAAATACAAACACATCACACTGACGAGAAAGTAGCCATACCATCGCTCGTTGGTAAATTAATAGAGCTGTTAAAAACATTATGTCCCTGCACATTTTTTCAACAATGAAATTGTGTTTCTGTACAACAATTTTATTTGCCTAACATAGTTATCTGGTATAACTCAAGTTGCACTTTTTCTATTATCTATATCATAACTAAGCCATTTACCAAACTTTAAATTTCTCATAAAATGTGGACAGAAATTATATTTTAGAACTTTTTAATATTTTTGCTGTAACTAGTGCTGTTATTAGAATCACATAAATTTGTATTGAGTAAATAAAAAGTCATGCTTTGTAAGGTTAATGAACATCATGTATAAAAAAACATAGCTCTATGCTTTTTAATAAAAATAAAACAAAACATGGAATACTGAAGGGTAAAACAGATATAAAAGTTGATAATTACAGTATACTGTGCCCGCCACACAGGACAAGAAACTTGTAATGTATCTTCCATTTTTGCAGGAACAGTCACATCCCAGAACTGAAACAACAAAACTTAATACAGATTATTCAATAAATGAAGCAATATATTCTCAAAGTGAATGAAAAAGGGTGTGGAATTAAATAAATTCAACCTTTGTAGACTACCATACCTGTGGCACAATGTATGTGTCCAAAGCGATAGTCAAATCTTACAACAACAATATTTGGATGGCATTATGCAAAAAGGAGTTAACCCACAAAACATAAAAAAATGAGTTATCCAACTCTGATGGTACCCTATCAGCGTTTCATGGTAACATATCGTTGGTATATTGATATGGAGCTTATGATTTTTGCCAGAGTTTGTTGACTTTAAAGCCCATTATCTCAAAATCAGGTTTTTGTGGGTTAACTCCTTTTTGCATAATGCCATCCATTTGACACAATAATAAATATGTTTACAACAACATTTATTTAGCAATGAGAATTTTTCTCTTTTAAGTATTCTTGTGTCCCCTGTGGCAGAAAGCTCCCGATACGGCGACATTGTCACAGAATCAGGGAGACAGGGAGCAGAAAAATTTTTGTGATTGGGAGGGAAAAAAAGGCTAAGAAAAAAAATACATGAAACAGTCACCAGGAAAAAATTAAAAAAAAAAACAATCTATAGTATTAATGTTAACATTTTTATAAATATAAACACCTTGTGTTACTGTAAGAGGGTTGCATATATATTTATTGTTGGAGAATATTCTAGTTTTGCAGAAAGAAATTGGTTCTGTAAAATTTGTCGCAGAAAGCTGAAAAAAATGCTGCCACAGGGCTTGTGTCTTTTTCTTTTATGACTATTATGCTGCCATGCTAAGCACAAAAATCATATCTGCTCTTTCTAACAAAATTGAGTTATCACCACCAGGTGGCTCTTTCTGACGTATTTTACCTCTATACAAAACTATATGGTCATTTGAGAACGGGGAATATTTAAAAAAAAATTCTGAAAAAGTTTCATCTGAATCAAATACACGGTGGCGCAAAACTTTAAAGAGTAATATCTCAGTTCGAGTCGACTGCAGATACCACTTTTGCGCTTGGCACGGCAGTATGGGTGTTCAACAAGGAGGAACAATTCTTTTTCTTTTTGTATCTGAAATTTCCATTACGCTAAATATTTTTATTGATCCCTAGCGCTTCAAGAATTCGAGAGTTGACTATAAACCGTTATCAGAAAGGAGAAAAGTTTTGTTTGCTAAAAACGAAACTTAGTCCTATGATATATGCTGAGAAAATCTATAAGGTGAATTTGCTGTATATTTATGAAATCTGGTGATCAAGGTTAATAATGACTAAATAGAATATTGTTAAAATGTGCACCAAATATTTATAAAACAGGTTTCTTTTATTTTTTTAAAGTATCCTAAAACAAAGCAGTACCGTAAACAAGGGTTACTTGGACTCTAGTGGGTTACTTGAGATCCCATTACAGAAAATGATAAAATCTGGGTTTGGTACTTATTAGTTGAAGACTTGCACGTAGTTCCTCGTTTCTCCACTAGGCAGAAGCACTCTGCAGTCTCTAACGCTTGTAGCAAACCCAGATTTTATCAGTTTACTGTTGGGCTCAAGTAAAACCCTAGGGTCCAAATAACCCTTGTTTATGATATCTTTTAATTTGGGTGAATAACTTAAAACTGCTTTTAAAAAAATAAAATAATTTACTGACCTTAACTGTACAATCATGGCTGGAAGTAGCTAGAACATTTCCATCATAAGGACACCAATCAATATTGTGGATTTTAAATAAATGGGCAGTTATGTACTGTACTGGACTTGTTCCTTTCTAAAATAAAATGAATATCACAACAACGTTTCATTTTGTATACAATCTAATTACTAAAGTAACAACATAGTGTATGCAATATTTAATAATGCAAAAAGGTATATCATACAGAAAAAATAAAAAGTAAAAATACATAAGATACAAAGGATTTAACTGCGTCAAAAAAGTAATAAATTGCACACAATAAGTAAAATATAAAGCTATATACATATAAAACAAAAGAAAGTGGGATAGAGGCTTAGAAGCTTGAGTTCGAAGATTGATGATTGATAATTTTGAAGATAAACGTAAATGCAACTTTGGCTAAAATTGATAAGTTCCTTTTTTCTTCAATATTGCTCAGGAAACATGGGTGAAAGTAAAAATATTCGAAGGATTGAAGTAAAAATACGTTTCTGTAACCATTTACAAACTTTAGTCATAACAATATTTTATAGTAAAGCTGATGGTACAAGTTGAACATGTTAGAAAATAATAAACTCAACAAAGATAACAAAATCTATTGTAATTAGCATGCACATCACACATTAAGATCTTAAATGAAGTAATAAGAAAAGTGACAATATTTAAATCCCTACTCAAAGTCCTAAAGCTCAGAGTATTGCGAATAAAAATGAAAATAGCCGAAAAATCGCCCCAAGCTTGCTTTTTACCGTCTTTTTTCCTCTAACAACTTACAAAAAAAGATAGAAACTGACCAAGAGACGAAAAACTTTCATCCATATCTTGAGAAAAACTGGCATTGATGTAAAACTTGATAACATGCCCCAAGGTTAATGAACTTTGAAACTGAATAATTCTTAACCTGAAATTTCGCTGCTTGCGTTTTTATCAACATCCATTGTTTCCTGAATTCATACATAATTAAACAAAAAAGCTGAAAGATAAAAAGCACAAAACGCATAGTAAAATAATAATAACAGCAATCAAATATGAAAAAATGAGAGCTAACTTACTCTTATATCCCATAATCTAATATCGCCTTCGTGGGAGGTAGCAAGGGTATGAGAATACACTTTGTTCCATTTCACTTGAGATGCACCAGCTACAATACAAAAATACAGAAAATGTAATGCAAACTTCACATTAAAATAATACCAGGGTTGCCACTCAATTCCGGGGAGGAAATTCCCTGTGTTTTCCCTGAATGAATATGCAAAATTACGAACGAGCGAACACTGATATTCTATATGAACATTAATATACTGGCACAGAAAAAAAAACTAACTAAATAAAAACATAGGGAGGCAAAGCAGAATTCATTAAAACTGAAATCATAGAACGGATTGATGACTAATCTCATACTCTCTAATTAAATTAGCATAAGCTTTAAAATGCATTTCAAACTAAGTAATAAATATTTTTTGCTTCTATAACACACAATTAAATATTTTACTTATAAAGAAATAAATTTAGAAAAAAAAATTATGAAGTAAAATTACTATTTATTTTATTTTATTTATTATTATTTTATTCATTTGCACATAAATTTATTCAATGGTAGTTTACATATTTTAGAATTCATTTCGGCAACTTCCCTGGATTTTCCCTGTTTCTCTGTTGATTTTTCAATTCCCTGTATTTTCCCTGTTTTTTCAGGTATCCGTGTGGCGTGGCAACCCTGAATACAATAAGTATTGCATTGACTTAACTGAAGTTAAAACTTACCAACTGCGGAGAGAGATATGAATGGTTTCCTTGATTCACTATAAAATTAAAGAATTCAAAATGTATTGCACTATGACAAATAATTATCTAATTATTGTAACATTTTTGGTTTTAGTTTTTATCCTTTTTTGACTGCCAATGAAAAAAGAAAAATCATGTATGTCACTTATTTAAGGATTGAATCTCAACAGATTATTCTACCAATATGACTGTAATACAGTTGAAACTAAATTTTTAATTAAGTAAGACATGACTAACTACAAACAATAAATACTTACCGAATGTCCCAAAGGTGAATAAAAGTATCAATTGATGCAGTAGCCAAAATATTATTTTCAAAAATTGACCAATTCATGTCACTGAAAATGAAGAAAAATAACTCTATATGTTTGCAAAATATTGTACTGAAAGAAACAAATATGAGAATTGCAATTGAATGGGAAAAGAAGAAAGGGGAAAAAAGCAAGAAACTTTCACTTTGCAGTCAGGTTTTATAAACACATATTTTTAAAACCTAGAGATGATCCCGACTTCCAATTAAGTATTTAGATCAGGGCTCTCCAAATATTTTGGCAACACAAGGCACTTTTTTGAAAATTCTTCTTCTGGGCCAATTCCTAAATAAAGGTAGCTAGCTCATCATACAAAATGTAGTTCAGAATCAGAGGCAAATTTTTGTCATAGAGCTAATTAACACCTGTAATAAATATATTTTTTACTAAGTGGCTGCTGTGACACTCCGTGAGTTTAAAAACGTGTTTCAAGTTTTACACAAAATCTTCAGCTCTTCTTTAAATTTCAGATAACTCAGTATGAGAAATAAAACATTTTATTTATATTTAATCCATTACCCGCTGGTGTTGCGTTGACGCTGGTGTTGCGTTATTATAAAAAAACATAAAAAATTCGCTATTTATAAAAATTTTTTGTACTCATTTCAGTTTTAGGTTTAAGAACAACAATAGAATCATGTTAAGTAAAAAAATTGCCTCAAACATTTTTTTTATATGTAATAAAAATTGTACTTATAACATGTTGTTTTCTTTGCTCAAATTTGTGATCTATTTTTCTATCAAAAAAGTTAGAAAAGAAAAAAAGTTTGGGTTTATATGTGAAATATTCTTAGTCAAGGTCACTTTTATAAAAAAATTTCATTCAGAAATTGATTATGTGGGGGTAGGAAGGAAAGCAAAAGCAGGTGTTGTGTGAGGGCCATCGTCAGCGAAAATGGGGTAGTCAGACTGTCTGTCTCAACTGCCTTTTCTGAAAGGCATAGATTTCATTTCTATTTTGTGCGTTTTGCCTCATCAAGCTTTCCTTTTTGTCCTCGCCTTTTGAAATGTCCAGAACAAGATATCTTAGTTAAAGAAGTATTAGAACAGATTTTTGAGAAAAAAATAAATAAATAAATAAATAAAAACTATGATGATGATTCGAGGTTCTACTTAGGATAAAATTGAGCCTGTAAACAGCATTTCTCGCTACTCCAGAATTCAGAAGAAAAAGATTTCTGTTCCTCAGCCTTGTATTATTGAACAATGCAACATGAAAATGGGTAATGTTGATTTGTGGGATAATTTAGTTTCAAATTTTAGAATTAGAGTCTGAGAGAAAAAAATGGTGGCCGATCCTTTCAAATTATATCGATGTTGCACAAACAAATGCTTGGAAACTTTCAAGACTATCTGAAGAAGGATATAGAAAATCACTGTTAGATTTTACACGAGAGGTTGCACTTAATTTTTACAGCCCCCCCCCCCCCCTGATAATAATACATAGAAGAAAAGTTCAGCAACAGGAAGGCCAAGCAAATTCAGCTTACCAATGCCAGGTTCTGGGGGGGGGGGGGGGGGCGCATTTTACTGCAAGGTTTAAAAATAACAAAAGAGTACTGTGCAACCCCCAGAGGTATCGTTTCACTTGGAGGACTCTGTGACCACGACCCCTATTTTACGTCCCCCAGCCACCATTAGTAACGACGGCGGATCTTTGATCAGCTAGAATCGAACCCGGGATCCTCCGATTACAGGTCAGATGCCTTACCGATCGAGATGACCAATGGCCCCATTGCCATTGTCAAACTGTTTATCGCTGCAATGCTTGTGATATTGTTCTCCACCCCGACTGCAACGAAGTTTTATCATGTATGACCTTACATATTTAGGTTTTTGGTAAATTTAAAATTTATCAAGTAAAATTATGTGACTTTTTGAAAATAAATTTCACTTCCTTCTAAAGTTCTCTGCACGTTTCAAAACCATATCAAAGCTCATGCAAATTTTACGTGGCTAAAACGTAGTGAAACTGCAGAATTGTATCAAATAAAACTACTAAGCATCCGTACCCCTTTCCGCTGATGTTGCGTCAACGCAACACCCTATATTTCTAAATGTAAGTGAAATTTTATTCTTTTTGCAGCATAATACTATTGTATGGGCTCAAAATAATAACTTTTATGATTTTTATCAAAAACAAATAATGATTTCGAGTTTCGGCGGTTAATAGGTTAATTAGCTTATTACCCGGCGTTGCCTGCGTGCTTATTAATAAAACATAGTGGTTCCTGATAGTGGTTTAGCTAGTTTTGAATACAAATAATTGTAGGAGTAATTGTTTTTAACTTATTTCATGCTAAAAAGAAATAGGTGAGCCTTAAATTCATAATTCATTGTTAACCCTAATCTTTGTTGGAAAATACTCTTATTTAAATGTGTTAAACGTTATCAATTCGTATGCTTACAGGTTTATCTCTATTATTGTATCTATCCAAAATTGAAAGAAAATGGCCATTTTGAGACAAAAAATTTGAATTTTCAGCTTTTTATGTATTTTTTATTTTTTTTTTATTTCAAAACTCCCCCTATGTGAATTCTAGTGCATCAAGGAACCTCTGTGCCAAGTTTGTTGAAAATCTGATGAAAACTGGATTTGTATACGGAACAAACATACAAATATATATAAGGTAAATCAGGGGAAGATGCCACAGCTAAGGGATTTTCGATTATTGCAGTTGAAATTGCAATAACAAGTCCATGCAAACAAATACACTTTATTTTTCAATAATTTAACTAATCTAAAATACCAATGAATACTCTTCAAAGTATAAAATGAAGTCAGAACTTAATGTTGAAGAAAGTCATTTATTTGTGGTATTCTCCCCATATATACGGGGAAAATACCACCTGTTGTGGGGGAAGATGCCATAACACCCCAATAAATAAAAAATTAAAAGTTAACATAATAACCAAAGAAAACAAACTGAATTTAGTCTTATTTGGTTTGAAAAAAATAATAGCAGCACAAATTTGAATGATAGCCCACAAAAAATTTCACTCAATGAAAATGATCATCATTGCAATCTTTGTGGAACCATTTGTTGCATTCGATGCACTGAATCCAGTCAGGGGTGTCCACAAGGGGGGATTATGGCGCAAGTTGCGCCATCAAAATTTTTGGGGGGGATTTTTTAAAACTAATTTATTTATTTATTTAAATTATTTATTAATTTATTTTTTTTTTCAAATTATTTACTGATTTTTTCAAACGTAAATTATTCATTAATTTATTTTTTAATTTAAGTTATTTCTTCATTATCATTTATTTTTTTATTTTATTTTTTTTGTGTGTGTGTGTTTGTGTGCTTGGAATGTATGGAAGGGAAAAAAAGCGATTCTACTCTGCGCATAATTAGTACTTTAAAAAAGTTCAAATTATATACACATAAAAAAAATAAAAGTTTTACTTTAAAAAAATTAGTAAAAATATTAAAAAATATAAATAAATAGTATTAAAAAAAATAAATAAGTAATATTTAAAAAATAAATTCATGATATTTTAAAAAATAAATAAAATAAAAAATAGGGATAAAAATCACAATAGGGTTGTGAAAAATTTGGGGGGGGGGGGGAATTCGCGCCATTGAGCTTGGAGGGGGATGGGCACCCCTGAATCCAGTCACACTTGGAACCTTTTTTAGCATAAAAGTATCCTTTGCACGCAGCACAAAAATCGTCACTATTATCATCATCCAACTATCACCACTCGTATGTAGAGGAATTTTTTCACTTGGGGATGACTGGCTCACATGTCCCTTTTTCTTCTGTACTTTCGAAGGTTTCTTGGTATGTGTTTTGCCCTTACTCACCTTTTCTTGCTTTCTTTGGACCTTTCCCTACACATTTGCTCTCCTCTCAAAAGTGGTTAACTCTTCTGTTTATTTTTGTTTTTTTTTTTAAACATCAGTGATACGTTTTATGCGTCACTTCAAAGTTTTATATGGAATTCCATAAATCTTTGTTGCAGCCCACACAGTTTTTCGTGCATTCTTTATACTTCTACAGATTGCAGTAAATTTGATTGGGACCAAGAAGCGCGTTAAGCTTTACTTTTGTTGTTTCGAGGCATTGTTTAAATGGCAATGAGATGAGAGTTCTATTTTTTAAAAGTTATAATGCCTTAAACGAAAGCATAAGAAAATATGCAAGTCATTTCTTTTCTATTTTACACGATACTATTCAGTGTTAAAAAATCTCTACTAATAATAAAGCTGAAGGTGGTTCTGTCTGTCCTTCTTTCTTTCTTTCTTTCTTTCTGTCTGTCTGTCTGTTACGCGCGTAGCGCCAAAACCGTTCGGTCGATTTTCATGCCACTTGGCACAAAATTAGTTTGTAGTATGTAGTTTTGCACCTCGAAGCGATTTTTCGAACATTCCATTTCGTTCTTTTTCTATTCGAATTCTTAGCGGAAATTCGATAAAATAGGGAAGAAATATTCCATACACATTTTCAAGTCTTATGTCATTCGAAAGCTTGAAATTTTCTGCACAAAATGACGTTTTTTCGAAGTTTCTACGATCATCAGGAGAGCTGTAACAATTGTTTTTAGAATCCTGAAATTCAAGGCTTACCTTCAGTAAAGCAAGCCAAACGATTCTAAAATGGCTTTGCTCGCGAATAAAATTTGTTTGAAAATAGAGATGAAATGAATTATTTTATCAACGGAAATCAACTTTTCATGTTGTTACCATGGTTACGTTTTTATTTCGTTCTTTTTCCCTTAATAATTTTAAAAATGTATTTGTTTTTGTAACAATCCAAATGGCTTGAGTGAACGAATTTAGCTTTTAATTTATCGTTTGCTGGTTGATCTTTGTCGATGTTTATTGTTTTTATTATCATTGTGAAGAATAATGCACGAAATTTCTATGACTAATACTTAAAATTTTTAGGATAAGTTGAGTTTAAAAGAAAAAATTGCTCCAAATATACTTTTGCAATGTGATTATTTATTATTGGACTGTAATTTGCAGCAATAATTGCATTTAATAAATAATGAAAGACAATATTAAAAATTAATTTTTTGGCGACTTTTTTACAATTTGGCATTCAATTCTATTTCAGTATATTTACTTCTATCTTATTGCGATATTGCAACGTTCTTTCTAAAGTATGTCATTTCGGAAAATGTATTATTTTGTTTTTGAAGTTAGGAAAGAAAACTTTCTTCTTCTTTTAAACTTTGGTAAGATTTCTGTTGGTTTCTGTGAGCAACAAAATTTTTCTTATTTTTTCTTTTGGCTTATTTTTGTGCACCTATCTTTGGGGTTGCATTCGAATGTCCCCAAGGGGGTGATTTACCCCTTTTATGGGGTAATCAGGGCTTTCAATGCAGACCAAAGTGATATGAATTGGCGCGACCACTTGGCGATATCTCGCCAAGCTTTTGGTCACCAAGTGTTTGACGCCAATTTGGCGACATATCGCCAAGTTGGCAATAAATTTAGCGAAAAAAAATTTTTTTTGGGTTCAATTTGGCGCTATTGGCGATATTTTGCGAAAAATCTACTGAATGATGTTAAACTCGGCGATATTTAGGAGATTAATCATTGTAAAACATTTTTTTGCATTGTTTCGTGGCAAACTAGGGACGCAAATGTTTGAATTGTTATCTTACTCACTTCAAGCACTATTTTAGCACTTAAGGCATCTACTAAGAAATTTACACGTAAAAGGAAGTAGTGTAGGGTCCATACCAAATTTTTATATCATACTTTGAAGGAATTATAGTTGAATTAGAACTAAAATAGAGTATTTTTTCTGCTATATCATTTTTTTACAAATGAACTTTTAATTTTATACCACGGACAAAGCCGTGCGGGTACCGCTAGTAAAAAATAAATGAAATTTAGTTCATTTCACCTATTTCTGAACAATGTGGCGTCTTCCTCCAAGTATATGGGGAAGATGCCACACACACTCATTTCCTTATTTCTACAGTGTTATGACCCTCTTCTACATACATTGTCTGTGTAACATAATGCATAACTCACTTATATTGCTAATATCGTATTCAAAATAGCAAATACGTTTATGAGCTCTAAGTATGAGGAACAGAATATTACAAAAGTCGTACTCATCACGTTAAATGCTCACGAGATAAAAAATAACGCCGATTAAAGACGATGAATTCAAACAAATGGCCATGCCACATCCTATGTTGGACCTGACACTTCATACAAGTGGCTCAGTATTGCAATTTAACGATGCATAAACGAGTTATGATCAAACTTGCGTCTTCCCCCGACTGGCATTTTCCCCCGACTTACCTTACATACATCCATTTATATATATATATATATATAGAAGGATGATACAAACTCGTTTTTCCAGAGAAAAAAAACCTGGTTCTCATGGACATCAAGGACACTGAATCCGATGGTGGGGTTTTTTGCAACTTTCTTACTTTAGAGATTTTGTCCGCCCCGCTTAAATGAATACTGTCGGTTCCAAGAAATCTAATACCTTTAAACGAGCAATTCTTGTATATATATATATTTATTTATTTATTTTTCGGATCTCGAAAACGGCTCTAACGATTTCGATAAAATTTCGTATGTAGATAGAGTTTTGGTTTCTGAGTTCATCTACGTCGGCGTTTTTTCTGTAAAAACGCGAGTTTTCACAAAAAACCCCGTTTTTTTGTGCCTTCATTGCAATTTGAGAAGCTTTTATTTCGCCATTTTCTTTATAATTACTTTAATTGTTACTGTTTCCGTGGCGACCACGTTTTGTTATAACAATTGGATTTCATATTTAATCACATCAGCGCAATTTTAAATTTTATGGTATTTGGCAACGTTAAATTGTTATTGTTTTTGAAATGTTAAAGCAAGGCTTCACTAGATAACAAGCTGTTTCATTTATTCAAAAGCCATGGGATGAAAGCAGTGGTAATTGTCCACCGACATCTATTGAATTTTATGGTAACTTACAGTATATAAAAATCAGATTACTTTACTTTTCAAGTGCGATTTCAAAATTGAGTATAAAAGTGTTATAGTTAGTTTTAAAATACTTTTTTTCCTCCTCAAGAGTGTTTAGTAAGATATTTCAGGTAAAAAATCAATAAATATGAAACTCATTCTTAAAATATTAAGTTTCGAAACAAAATTACATCTAATATCTTTAGACGAGCAATTCTTGCATATATATATTTCGGATCTCGAAAACGGCTCAAACGATTTTGATAAAATTTTGTATTTAGATAAAGTTTTGGATTTTGTATACCGATCGGTAAGTCGTCGGACTCGCAACCGGAGGGTCCCGGGCCGATCATATAGAGGAAGCCCAGCTGATCAAAGATCCACAGTCTTCATAAATGGTGGCTGGGGGACGTTAAAAATGTTCGTGGTCATAAAATCCTTTAAGTGAAACGATATCTCAGGGGGATGCTGGGCCAAGGGTCTCCTCGGCCCTTGGGTCTGTTCAAAAATGAACAGAGCGCTCTTCAAGACCCCATCCCGGTTAAACCATGAGTTGTGGTATGTACGGGGGGAAACTTGGAGTGTCAAGTGAAGTGAAAGTCAAAACCAACTGGACTAAATGCGTACTGGAGAACAGGGACTCTGCATATATTCTCATCAACCCCTAACACGCCTTCGGCGCCAAATGAAATAAAATTGGGTGTGATTTTACGGTGGGCATGGATTAAACCTTTGACGCAGAATTTTTATCAACGTATTTTTCATACTTACTCATTACTCTGCATTAATTTACGGTAAAATAAGAGTAAAATATTATATTTAGCATTTTAATAATTTTCTGGTTATGTAATACAGCACAGAACAGTGGTGTCCCTTTCTGCGTAAAAGGTAAAATATTCATGGGAAATCGGTGTTTCGTTCAGTGGGACACCGGTGTCCCATTTTTGCTTCAAAATGTTAAATAAGGTTGTGTTTTTTAAAACAAAATTACGGCTGTTTTAAATGCGTAATTGCAACCAAAGGCTTAAAAATGCTTTTCAAATTTATCTAAATAAGTACTTCGCATTTTAGAAAAAAACACGAGTTTACAAACCGCTTTTTTTTTTTAACCGAGTGGGCTCGGTCCCCAGGTACTATTATTTAATTAAGCGGGAAATTTGTTTACACAGGGATCTTTCATATTGCATCTATTGCATGGGTTCTGGGATGTTTTATTCGTATAACTAGGATATTCGTTTTAATCCATTACCCAATTAAGCGGGGACCAGGGCCGTAACCAGGGCCGTAACCAGAATTTTGTTTCGGGGAGAGTTTTACCACAAACACATTTCACGTGAAAACTACGGTCAATAATAGTATATAACAGTTGATTTTATATTCTATGTTTTATAGTTTTTAGCTACAATAGATGCTCAAAGGGCATTGCCATGAAAAATGTAGAAAAATGACGGATTTTTCCAATGAAGGAAGAAAACCTGCCGTGTACACTGCGGAATTTCACATGTTAAATATTTGGTTGTCTTTTAATCACTCACAAAAAAAGGGAAGATGCGTTTACTCAAGTACATGCATTCGAAGTAGTACTTCTGAAGGTGTGTTGTTTTGTAAGAAATGATATTTGTAATAACTACAATAAAAATAAATACTGCAGATAAAACTAAATTTTTAAAACTATTCAATTACAACAATTACATTTTCAAATGAAATTGAAAAAACAAGTGGAAAATTAAAAATAAATTGGAATAATGACTTCTCAGAAAAAAAGGTCTGAAAAGCATTTTCTGGAATAGTACTGAAACATTTCGGAGGGGGTTTGAACCCTAGAAACCCAACCCTTAAATACGGCCTTGGCGGAGACAATAGTGTATGCAATTGAAATACAGTATATAATGGTATATTTCAATGGCAGAAATTTCTCAGATAGTAGCAGGAAAGTTTTCATGCAACATTTGATCACCCTGTGGCTCTTTCCGAGATGTCTCGTCCATTCAGCATGGAACTCTGGGACTGCCGATTGCAGGGGGATAAATATTAAAGCTAAATTGTTACTGCTTTACACATGCACATCACTAAAGTGCATACAGTAATTGAAAGCTAATACTACAATTAATAGAATGAATAGTGACTAATGGTAAGTCTCATTAGCACTGCATAGTTAACTTCCGAAACTCATGCGATTGAAATATACTATTATATACAAATACAAATGCGACGACCAGCAGCAGGTTCTGGGCCCAACTGGGCTGGTCCTAGATATGCCAAATTTAAATTGTGTATATCTCAAAATGGAACTGGTCACTTAAAAATTAAAAATCCAAGGATCAAAAACTGAACAAAAAACTAAAGAAGACCTTCCTATTTTACTTATGAAAAATTAAACAAAGTAAAATAATGCTAAACCAAATTGTGATAGCCAATTAGACCCTGTGTAACGAGAAATGGCGCATGAAAGAAATATTAATTTCTCACTCTCTGCACTTTCCGCTTATGGTTTTTCATAATTAGGCACCTGTGGGTTTCTTTCCCAGTTTTTGCAACAATGGTTAAACACAAACGATCAAAATTGTTTTGTGTGTAAACTATTATTCAATCAACGTTAATATAAATACTTTTTGAAGTACAGTCGACGCTCGTTACAACGACCACACGTTATAAAGACCATCCTAATATAAGGACCGGTGAGAAAACCCCCAACTGTATTCCAATATACTCTATGTTCTACCTTTTATAGCGACCACTCGTTATAAAGACCGTTTTCTGTAGGACGGAGACGGTCGTTATATCGAGCGCCGACTGTATTTATATAACGGATGCTCATGAATGGCAGATCTTGCTAAAACAAACTATTTAGCACTAGATTTGTTAGAAATTGTTGAGAAATAACTGAGACATGAATACATAAATAAAAACGTAAGCCTAATTCGATAAACATAAAATAAATTAAATGCCTCAACAGCAGTGTATAAAAAAAGAGTGAAACTCCTGTCTTTCATGTGGTTTCCATGGAGATGATGCAAAGTTTCTAAAATTGATACGCCTATTTTAAAGTAACCAAGTACAGATGCCTCACAAAAGATAAATCGGCTGATAGCCTGAGACCCTGAGAGTACTATGCTTTACCTAATAGATCTTGTATGAGCTTTAAGTGATCCTGTTTGAGTTATTTCACCTTTATTCCAAGTATACAATTCAGTTCTTTGGTTGCACTAAAAAGAAACAAGACACCAAAATAAAAATCAATGATAAATTTTAAAGAAAATATAAAACTATTGAAAAGGAAAGTAAACATTCAGATTTTAACTCGAGCTTGGAATTGTTAAAATGGAACTTAATGGCACGTAAGAAATTTTCCATTTACAGCAATAGGATTTTATAAAACTTTAGTTTGGCATTTCTTCAACAGCTTAAAGAATACCTGAGGTGTCACAAGATCAAGGTTTTTATTTAAAAATATTTGATAAATGTATTTTATAACCCATTGAAAATAAGACTCTAACACACAAAGAAGTGTTTAATTTTAAATTAAGGACAATGAAACAGTAATTATGAATATACTAGCTGATGTGTCCGGCGTTGTACGGGTTTAAATGCAACATGCCAAATCCAAGAAAATAAATATATGACTTTCAACTAATCCCAGTAGAATCATATTTCTCAAAGCTATTTTTTGTGATCATGCGGTAGATAAACTGGGTGTGAAAAAGAACGTGAAATCAAACTTAAATGCGTTTACTTTATCCGTGTGATTTTCCAAAAAAATCATTTTCTATTTTCTAACTGTTGCCAACATCAATTCTATTCTTATTTAACCCGGTATCGATCATTTGCATAGATGAATATAAAAATCCTAAGAAAGCAATAAATTTCATACTTACTCCAGAGATGCCTTGGTTCAAAATTTTCATCATGATTACTATTAATATTGTTGTTGCGAGGCAACAAACTTTTCCAACAATGGGTTGAAAATTTAATCATTTAATGGGGAAATGACATGAAACTTATTGTTTTTCATAATAACTTTTTAAAACTAAGTTTTTTAGAAATAAATTATAGCCTATCTTGATTCCTGTTAATGTAGCTATCTGTGGTGCAAATACGGTTAAAATCGGTCCAGTAGTTTTGAAGATTACCCCGGATATACATATACGAAAGTAGTCCTTAATGTATATAGATAATTCCAAGAATGAAAAATTAAACACTTACTGCAAGAGCAAAACTTTCACTTTGGTGAGGATTCCACTCAGCTGTTGATACATCCCACTTACTATGACGACTAGTTTTGTGCACAACAAGGGAAGGTTGGTCGAGATTTATAACAGCCATGTGTCGGCGTCTAGTTATAAAAATATATTATTACAATAGAATAAAAGAAAAATGCACAAAAAAGCCAATTTATAGTGAGATGTGCATAGACATTTTAAAGTTTTGAATGAAACTTCAGTTATTGATGAAAATTTAAGTAAGCTATGCCCAAAAACTGAAGGAAAAAATTACAGCTGGTAAAAAGATCTTCGTACTTCGATACAAATTGGATTAACACATTAACAAAAAAGTTTTCTTTTCTTTTTCTCCCATTTTCACCATGATTAAAACTTTAATATCCATAATTTAAGCAATGGTAAAAACAAATATAACAAAAATATACTCTTTTGGCATTCATCAGAAATTTTCAACTTCTAAATTCCTTTAATTTAGCTTTTTTAATTACTTGTCTCGAATATTATTTTTGTCTAAGTTTTATAGGGAGGCTTTCAGAATAAAGTCATGCCTGTTTATAGTGAAGCCAGGTACAGCAAACTTCTGGCTATAACTTAGTAGCTTAAATTCTACTTCAAATGCATTATTTGACTCTTTATAATGTCAAGACTATAATATTTCCTTCGACTTTGCTATAAACGGGGAAGACTGTATATAAATGAACAAACATATAAAAAACATACACTTCAAGATCAATCTTACTTAATAAGAAAAGTATCTGAAAATATTAATTAATAAAGTGCTATGCAAAAAAAAAAATCAATAGTGTTTAAAAGTGTCGTGAGATATAGAGACAAGAAAATGCCCTCCTAGATTTTTAACTTTTGCTCAGTAAGCTATCACTTTTCTTAGAAAACGTGAAGATCAAATTCAATAACTAGCAACAGTAAATTCTCAAATATAAATCCAAAAAGAAAAGAAAATATGTCCTTGAAGCAGGACATAAAAATAATTTGCTACATCCTATATATAAGAGACATTTTTTAGATTCAAGCAAGACAATAAAATGTTCTTTTCTAATTCTCAATTCATTCATTCAGTCATAAAGAGGAAGCAAGCCTGGCGATAGGCAACTTAATCGAATAATAAATCTCAGGCTAAGAAGTTTAAACTACTTGGTCTTAATGAACATTATGTCCTGCCAATAAATGCATTACTGGCAGAAGGGTACTTTGCTGTTTTAAAAATCAAATTTGTGTTCTCTCAATGGAAAGTACAATTTCTAATTTTTTTATTTTGAATTAAATAAATAAAAAAAAACTGCTTTGCATCATTTTTTTAAACATTTCATGGTTTAATTTTGAATTCAACTTTCAACTGGAGATGAAAAGGGCTGGGGCATTTAGAAAGATATGTGAAGGCTAAATATGTTTTGGCTAATATATTTTTATTGCCAATAAAATGTCAAAAGTATTCCTAGAGTAAAATGGCACATAAATTCAATAAAGGCTGGATTTTGTAAACCTTTTAATTACAAATACTCAATTTCATGAATTGTTTGATAGCAAAATCTTTTTCCAAAGCAATGTAATTTCTCATTTCTTTTTACGAACGGGAAATAGCAAAATCTTTTCTTTAACTGACTAAAAGGTCAAAGTTGCTCTTTCTGAAGAATTCCAGCACCCAGTACAGGATATATCGTGCAAAAATATAAGTTATATTTATATTATAATTGTATCTTTCCTTCTATTTGCTTTTTTCATCATACAGAAATAAATCGACTTTAAACTGGTCAGCAGACGTTCACCTAAAAATCTGAATTTCTGCATTAAGTGCTTTTTATGCTTGATCCGTATTAATAGAACTGCAATTAGTATCTGTGTAATAGAACTGTAATACTATCAGTATAATAATAGTATAGGTAGATACATGCTTTTTAATTTTGTGAACTTTTTCACGGCTTCAAGAAGCTTGTAAAATCAAGCGTCAAGTGTATTTTTCTAGCGTTTTCTTTTGGGAGGACTTTTCTGGGTACCCTTCAGGCTCTCAGGACATAGGAGAAAACTTGATTTATGTAACAAGGTCTACACACAGACTGCAGTTTCGTCTTTATTATGGAATGAGTCAGGAGCAGACTGCTGAAAACTTTGGGGATCTGGATTAGACTGCTTTGTCTATAAGAAAGAACAAACTGCAGTCTCTGAATGTCATAAACGGGCTGGTGGTACATTCCATATAGTTCTGCCTCAGCTGCGGTTTAAGGGAAGTAACTGCTCTATATAAATAAAGGTTGCTGAACACACTTAGCTTTGATGGCAAATTGTTTCTGACTTTTAAAGTACCTTTTAATCTCTGATAATTAGTTTAAAGCAATGATAAACAGCAATGGAAGTTATAAGTAATTAACTCACCCAGCTAGTATTGCATATTGGCCATTGCTGCTGACAGCCATTGTGTTGGCCTGTAAAAATAAGGAAGAATTAATATTCCCAAACATTTGTAAGAAATGAAACGGAAGACATTAAATAATAATAACCTGCAAATCCCGATGATCCGCAACAACATTACCGCTTTCCCATATTCCGGCCATAGTATACAAACCAGAAATGGAACTTGATCCCTTACTTTTTACTATAAATTATGTGCGTTTACACATTAGAGAAGAATTAAGACAATGAGTGTAGGAAAAAAGGATATCATATGCAAATGTTTACTAAACACATTGGACCTGTTGAAAAACAAAAATATTACGGGTTATAACAATCATGTAAAAGTAATGCTAAATCAGGAAACTTTATAGGTTTTCAAAACAGCCACTGGAGGCGATAATCATTAAGCGTTTCTACTATGGTAACGTTGGAGAAATTTCCAAGTGAAAAGGAAATCTAAAACGCTGTCAAATTAATTTTTGGCCAGTTTTTACTGAAGTTTCATTTGATAAAGTTCTGTTCTATTTTTTAGTGAAATTCCTAAAACAAATGTCTCTCGTACCACTCGTGACTTAAACAGTTGTAAAAGGAGAGACTTAACGTCTCTACCTCTCACTAGTGAAATTACGCTAAGCATAATGAAATGTAAAAATTGTAAACAAT
>JAXGGA010015619.1:0-28712 GCA_038373865.1 Uloborus plumipes
CAGCAAAAGCAAACAGGCAGGCCAGCTTCTGTTTCTGCTAGTGTGAAAGGAATGATAATAGCACGAGCTTAATCCAAAAAACAGACATCGGCGGAAATTGATCGAAAATTAAACTTACGATGCAATAGTTGAACTGTCCGACGTGTTTTACAAAATAAAAAAAAAATTTGTAATGGAAAACTAAAGTCAGGACCGCCTTTTACAAAAGTTCTAGAGAGACTGAGAGTGGAGTTAGCCAAAAAATACATTCTTTAGGGAAAAAGTGGGATGATGTCATCCTTTCCGACGCGAAAAGATTTAATTTGGATGGGCCAGACGGTTTCCACTACTTCTGGCATGATCTCCGCAAAGAAATAAAAAATTTTCATCGTGTACATTTAAAGGTGGATCCGTGATGGTATGGGGAGATTTTGCAAATGACCGAACTGCTCTTATAGTTTTTGTGGAAGATGCTTCGGCACACATTTCTCAAACTTCAGAATTGTGGTTTGAGGATAATTTTGTAAAATAACTTGACCGGCCAGTCAAATTCTCCGATCTAAATCCAATGGAAAATCTGCTTGGTATTTGGCTCATGAAGTTTACGAAAATGACATTCGATGTTAAAATAAGCAATAGCTTATGAGCTCCATTGAAAAAGCCTGGAAAAAAATTAAAAAAAATATTCTGAATGAACTGTCAAACTCCATGACAGCAAGATTTATAAAAGTGGTTGAAAATAAAGGGGGATTATTAATTATTAGCAGGTTTGAGGCCGAAACAATCATTGTCTTTATAATTTTGTCAAATTTTTAGAATAACATTTTTATTAATTTTTAAAAAATTATTCATATTTTCTGATTTTAAATGCCATGTATTCCACGGTGTTTTCAAAATAAAAAAGCATTTTATGTATGAATTTCATTCGATTTAGTTCACAATTTTTTTTTTTTTTTTTTTTTGCACAATTTCCAGTTATCCTTATAATTTTGACCACCAGTGAACTTCAAGCTGCACAAAGGATGTTTCAGGATCAGTCAAGTCCGTTTCTTGAGCTGGTTAGCTAAAACGCCCTACCCCAATCCAAATGAGAACTTACGGAGCATAATAAGTGCTTAATATTTCGAAATCGGGAAAATTACAAGAAGAAGGATGAACTGAAAGTCAGACAACATCCTTGGGAGAATGTTCTAAAAAACGTTTTAAAGAAGCTGTTGGAATCCAAGACTGCAAGATTGATAGGGTTATAGAGAAAAAAAGACAATATTAACTTAATTTTTGTCTATAGGTTAATGTGGCTTTACAATTTTATTCAGCATCTTTATGTTTAACGCAAGTGCATATTCTTAAGGTACTAATACTTAACTGTTCTACGTAGCTTTTCCATAAACCATATTAAGGACAATACTTGTTTCCAGAAGTTTTATTTTTTCCACGACCAATTGCAATATTTGTCTTTAATATGTCGAATGTTTCATTCCTGTTCTTTATTTTTTGTCCAGCACTGTATTTGGATTGACAACGTGGGTTAAAACCAGAGGTTCTTGGGAGGTATAATGCCGTGCTAAACACAAAAGTCGTACCTGCACTTTTTGACAAAATTGAGTTATCGCCACCAGGTGGCTCTTTGTGACGTATTTTACCTAAATACAAAATTATATGGCCATTTGAGAACAGGAAATATTTTTTTTAAAAAAAACCTGAAAAAGTTTTATCTAAATCAAATACATGGTGACGCAAAACTTTAAGAGTTATACCTCAGTTTAAGCTCGACTGCAGATACCACTTTTGCGCTTAGCATGGCAGTATAGTGCTGCTCTGGTATGTTAACGTCCGATGTTGACAACGTTTACCTGTTTTTCGGCTAATAGAGAAGGGTCATTGGCACTGATTCGAGATGGAGCACTTTTGCAGAACGACTAACGAAAGCTACCCGACTTAACTTAGTGCCGATCCTTTAAGAGGAAAACATGGTCAATGTCAGAAGTCAACTGACCAGAGGAGCACTATGATAGGTTGAGGCCGTGGTGGTCTGATCGGTAAAGCGTCGGACGTAACCACAAGGCTCCGGGTTCGATCTTATCCAGTCAAAGATCCACTGTGTTCACTAATGGTGACTGGGGTACGTAAAATATGTTCGTGGTCAGAAGGTTGTCAAAGTTCCCATTCTGAATCAACAGCTCTGGGGGCATTGGACCAGGGAAATTTTGGCTCTTGAAAAACATGTTATACCTTACTATTAAAAAATGGAAACTGGAATATGGAAAAATGAAGCTCTCTTACTTCTAAGATAACTGCATGCTCTTTCTTTTCACCTTTTAAAAAACTTTTTAAAAAAGGCTTCTATAAAGGTTTTAAAGACTCAACAGTTGATAACAGTTTAAGAGGTTGAAAGTATTGTTGTAGATAATTTGAAAGAATTTCTGTGACATTTAAAAAACGACACCCATTTAGAAAGATAACCAGAAATTTTTATTTTCACAATATACATAAACTCTCACTTCACTACAGTTCTGTAACAAACAATTAATATGGTTTATATCAACATCTATACCTTTTAGCATTAGCAAAGGCAAATTTATTTACACCCGTTCCCTTTTAAAGCAATAACTTTCAAGTTGTGTATTCATTTTGCATCTTAGCAGATCATTAGAAGAACATCACATAAAAATCATTACAAGAATACAAAATACATAAAGCAAAATCTTCTGTTTCATGAATGCTTTGAATGATAATGGCCAAATGTGCGTATAATTGAAATCATATGGTTTAATGAAATCAGTTCAGTTTCAACTCAATTTTTTAAATCACCAGGTTATTTTTTACAGGAAGAAAAATCTATTGAAGCTTATAACCTGAAACAAAATACAATCCATTTGTTATGTACTGAAAAATGTAATTCATCAATTTTGTGTATGACTTTCTGAACACCTAGGACAAACTTTTGATGTTCATCAGAGCTTGAAAAGCAAAATATTAAATATACGAATTCTTGAAACGATACGAATTTCTAATTAATGTTTCTTTTTCTTCTTTCATTGTAAGTAAAACAAAAATGTTTAATATTTCACAACACGCGATTTCCATGCTATCTTTGATTTTTTTTTTTAATGACTGGAAGTTTGTCCTTGTCTCGCAGTAGAATGAAATTCAACTTTTGCAATTTAGAACACGGTGTTTTCAAAGAAAAGAAGATATTTCAATTATGAGTTATGCAACTTCCTGTTAATCAAGTTGAAATTAAATTCAGCCGGAATATTTGGCTTGGCTTGCCGTTGGTTTAATTTCCACTAGCAATTTGCAGCGTGATTTAAAAGTACGTTAATCTGAATAACATGGCAGTTAACCTATAGTTAGTTCTTTTTTTTAAAAAACAATTTCAATTGTAAAGGAGCTGCAAGGAATTAACTGCAACTTTATCTTTTGACCATAAGTTCAAAAAAAATTTTACTATCGGTTGATTTAAAAAAAAGGTACCAGACTTTGTATTTTAAAGTGGTATGAAAAAATCTCAAAATTAAAGTTGAGGGAAGTATAGTACTGAACAACGAACTGGTATTTTTATTTATTTATTTATTATTAATATTATTATTTTACATATTAAAACTACTGAACAATAGTTTTTTATTCGGACGACAACGAAACATAATACAAAAGTACAGAGAGTTCTAAACTCAATACAATATCAAACACCAAACAAAACTAAAAGTATCAGAACTTTATATCTTTCAAACACTAACATTTACACATATTACAAACCATTAAACACAGTAACTAAATATAAAAAGAAAATTAGTAACACTTCCCTATTGATAAAACAAACAAGTTAGAAACAGAACGAGATGAAACATTATAAGTGGAACGCTGAGTAAAGCATCAAACAGGTTATTAGTGATTAATACTAACAAACCAAGAGCTTTGCGTGGGTTCAGTACAGATAGTCTATATTAGAAATTAAAACTAAAATATCACAGAAGCCATTAAACGTTTACTAATCAATTTGAAATTGTTCTTATTATATCAGATTTACTTTGTGAGAACAAATAACATGATAACCTAAAAACCGGACAAATATTGTGGGAAAACTAAAAAAAATAGAAATTTCATTTAGAAACCAAAATACAAAACACTAATTCTTAAAAGAAAAGAAAAACGTTTTAAAGTTTAATATTACATCAAGCTGTTAAAAATCTTTTATCACACATAAAATTCACCTATAAAGTGAAAAATCACAAATACATCAATGAAAATATATTTGGAAAAATGCAAAAGGGTCAACCGTGCTATTTTTTTTTTCTTTTTTAACACGTTGATTTTTGAGTCTCTCAAAACGACAAATTTAATTTCTTTCGATCTGGTGGATTTATCTACTTAAATTTATTTATTTATCTATTTTTGTATCATTCTCTGATAAAATTAAATGAAATTCTGATGCTCCAAAGTATTTCTGATCATAGTTAAATGGAATACCGATAGTACTGACAAATTGAAATGGCACTGTAAAAAGTTTCGAGAAATGATTTTCACGCGAATAACAGTCATATATTGTTTTGCATATCACTTTGGAAATTCGTTAATTTCCAGTTTCTGAGATCATCGATCCTGGTCGGAAACGCGGACATCTTGCATGACAGTGCGCTGGAACACACTTCTCTCGCTGTTTCTGGCAGTGGCTTCCTTCTGGTACTGGTGGGAAAATGGCGAGTGGCGAATGCCGAAGGAAAATGCTGGGCTGTGCTGCATCACCACCTGGAATGTGGCAAAGAAGTTAGGGTAATTAGTTGGGGAATGTGGGGCAAAGTGGAAGAGTTACCATTACCATAAGAGATAAGTTACCATTTTCAAAATGCACAAACTAGAAATTTAATTTTCGACGCACAAAACTAACAGATTACTGCTTACATAATAGGGTGCATAAAAAACCACTTTTTTAACATCGATTTTCCAATATTGCGGAAAAGTTGCCTTATGTTATTGTTCGCATCTGTGCAAGATTTTATTGGTCTGAGTTAATATCTTCAGTAGCCTCTAGGGCCGTTTATTATAAAAAATTTACTATTTTTCAATACTTTTTTAAAAAGTAATTCCGTCGTCCTTGTAATACCAAAAAGTTACCATATGGTATCTTTCGAGTGAGTACAAGTTTTTATTGATGTGGGTCAATAACTTCAGTTAGTTCTTGGGACGTTCATTACAAAATTCTTTAGTTTTGCACAATGAAACTAGGTTAAGCTTTTCCGAATTTTCAGCATTGATGTTCAGTTGTTTTAATTTGCAATTTAACCATTGATTGATCAAAGTCGTCACCTCCAGATAGAACTTGTTAAACTATGTCCAGCTTTCTTAATTTGCAACATAAGGCCATTCCATTTAGACTTCCGCTTAAAGTGAATCATCTCTAGTAAGCACTAAAATGAAGCTACGTTCTGCAGTTCAGCTTTCTTAATTTGCAAATTAAAACTGTTTAAGAGAATCGTCAACTCAAGTTCGTGCAAAAATACACCTTGTTACACCAAACTTCAAACTTAATTTGCAAAATAGCAATAGCACCAGCTGCAACATTCACGGCATTATTTTTCAAAAAATAAACAACAACTAATGAACTAAAATGTGTTTCATCTATTTCTAAGTGAAAATACTGAAAGAAAGCAAAAACTTGATTGCATCTGGGGAAAAAGACGAGAACAACCCGCTGATTTTCACAAATGAGTCAAGTAAAGTGTGAAATAAAAATTCGTGTAAAAACATCAACATTCCAAATCATGCTTTGCAGTGCTGGGGAAGTGCAGTGGGGATACATCGAGGTATGGAATATACTTAACCTTCCTCTAGGTCTCAAAGAGGGCAAGTTGATAAATTCTATGTACGAAGGCGTGGATCGAATGCCCAAACGATGAGACCATGGACCCTGAAATGTTCAAACCCTTAGTTACTTAAAAATATTCAGACGAAGTAAAGATAGGCAACGGGAAACTGCAATATACGTGGATCAATGTAGTGAAGAATTACAACGTACGGGAAGGGACGAAATATAATGTGCCGTAACTAAAATGTGACGTCATGTCATTTTAGAATTTTTGTGCTTTTAATTAGTTGTAACTTTTGCACTCTCTGGCAGACCAACAAAGGTCTGAAAACCGTCAGGATTTTAGACAGCTCAACAATAACTAAGTCATGTTATCATTTTTTTTTTTTTGACTAAAAGCTTGAATTATGAAAACGTCGTTTTAAGAAAAATTACGATTCTTTGAACTCTATACATTCAAGAAAGTTCACATTAAAAATGTCGTTCCTTCCCTTTAGTTTTTTCCCCTTAATGGTTTATTGAAGACAAAGATGACATCCGGTTTGCGAATGTCGAATTTTGCGACATTTTCTGAATGTAACCAAGCATAAACATGCATTTTCCATTAAATCAAAATGTTTCCTCTAATTGGTCAAATAACCTACTGTATGCTAATACCTCAATTTTCGACATGGAAAAGAAAATAGAAAGTGCTTTTTACTAGATTTAGGGAATAACTTGTTACTGAATTGAGCAATTACTATCATGTTATAAGTCGCTGAGCAGGACAAAGGCCATTAAAATAAAATGAAATTCAATTGCTATTCCTGTAGAAAAATGTAGATATTTTGAATTTTTTGCTAAAAAAAGTTTGTATTCATGTTATGCAGTTATTCAAAATTTTATTGCAAACTTTAAGTTCAAGGATATTTTATTTAAATATGTGAAACCTACAATATGGGCCACTGTACCCTTTTTGTAGAGTGAAACAAATGAGATTGGCATTGGTGGATATTGGATTGCAATGATGAAATGTGCAATCCGAGGGGAAAGGCAAATTTTGCTCTCACTAAAATTACGATGATATAGATGTAGAATTTTTGGGAATATTAACAAGAACTTTCGATGGATACAGATTTGTCTTCTTCTGTCTAGTTTTTTTTTTCGGTTGAACTCGCACCAAATCAACTCCTCCTAAAATTTATAAAGCTACAAAAGATTTGTTTGGAATCAATAGCGGCATCTTTCATTGGATACAGCTTTAAAACAGCACCTGAAACAAAGCAGAAATTGTTCCTATCTTTTGAAACTTCAACTTTGCTGGTGTTAGAGGACTTGCCAAACTAAGCATAAGGTACTACTATACTGCCGTGGGCAGGTAAACAGCCGTATCTACAAAAACTATTTGTAAGATATTTGAAGAAAAGTGTGTTTTTGTTTCCCCACATTTGGTAGTAAAATGCTGCAGTTTGATGTCCTTTTTCTGCTGCATTTTTAACGGAAACCAAATAAGCAAGTTTGCGCAATGAAATTAAAGTAAATTCGATGACAGAAATGGGGAGTGGGGAGAAAAACGAAAAATTTGCAGATATGCTGCTATTTACCTGCCGAAGGCTAGTACAAGTAGCTACTGGAGTATGATACCGGTATTATAATACAACGTTGTATATTACCTTCAGCTGCTAAGCTCATAAGTAATGAATATCAATTTTTTATTATTAATAAATGAAACTTTCTAATGAAAGAAAAATTACTATTGAAAGGAAAATTTTAAAAAAATAGAAAAATAAATAACGGAAGATTGCTTTCGTTGATTTGCCTCTAATACAGTTGTTTTTACCTTTTCAGGGCAGTGAGCTCCTGGTCCTGGTTTCTTGCTCTTGTCACTTGGTATGTTTGTTCGGTAGCTAAGAGTATACGCTGGTGACTTCTGTTTTAACTTGTCAGCCTCAGGAACATTGTAGGAGCCTGGTCCTGGGTTCTACAAGATGGAAAATAAGCAACGTGAGTAAGTAAATAAACAATGTGAACAAATGTTTTTTCTCGTAATGATATGTTTGCAATTTGCTGGATTTCGCAAGGGGACGCAATCAGCTCACCTTAGGTTTGAGAGCACATAAGATCGTAACAAAATACAGCATGCCCGAGGAAGAGCTTTCTCACTGTAAACATTAATAGCAAAACTGATGAAATGAAACTACACTGGCGGAAAAAAAAAATCCCAACACCAAGAAAAAATTGCCGTAGAGTAATGAAATTTGGTAAATGCAATTGTCTAGTTAACATGTTTAATTGATTAAATGTACAAGATCACTGGCTAATTTAAGCTCAAGAAAATGCTGTGCAAATGTGAAATTATGTTAATTTAATAGAGGGTGTAACCTCCAGAATTTTGAAGGCAAGCCTGCAAGCGTGCATGCATTATGTCATACAGGTGCCGAATGTCACTTTGTGATATGGAGTTCCATGCTTGTTGCACTTGCTGTGTCAATACTAGGACCGTCATTGCTGACTGTGGATGATGCTCGAGGTGCCATCCCATGATATCCCATACGTTATCAATTGGAGACAGACCTGGTGATTTTGCAGGTCATGGTAACATGTCAGCACTCTGTAGAGCACATTGCGTTACAGCAGCGATGTGAGGGCGAGCGTTATCCGGTTGGAAAACGCCCCCTTGAATGCTACTCATGAAGGGCTGTACTACTGGTTAAATTAACAGAATGACGACAAATTTTCAGTCAGTGAGTTTGGGATAACCACAAGAATGCCCCTGCTGTCGTAGGAAATTGCTCCAGAGACCATAACTCCAGGTGTGAGTCCCGTGTGTCTAGGCCGTAGACCGCTTGGATGCAGGCGGTCCCCTGGCCTCCTTCTGACCAATATACAGCCACCACTGGCACTAATTCAGAATCTGTTTTCATCAAAAATTACAACAGATCTCCACTCCGACCTCCAGTGAGCTCTGTCGTGGCACCACTGCCGTCGGAAAAGGCAATGGTTTGCAGTCAATGGAATACCGGCTACAGGCTGCCTGGCTCGGAGCTGTCCTTGAAGTAAACAGTTTCTTACCGTTCCTTGGGTCACGACGGTACCAACTGCAGCTCGAATGTCAGCCGCAGATGCAGTACGATGCGCCACAGCCGTACGCAAGATTCGGCGATCTTCCTTCTCAGTCGTGCCACGTGGCAGCTCGGAACTCGATCTTCTTGAGGTAGTACCATCCCTTGCCCATAGCTTCCAATAATCATGCATGGTGGAAACATTCCCACCCAAGTCTTTCTGTAATATCGCGAAATGAAAATCCACCTTCTCGTAGCCAAATTGTACGACCTCGTTTAAACTCGGTGAGCTGTTGATAATGACTTCTTCGTCTTCTTAAAGGCATTCCTGGCTAACATGAACGCAATTTGTCAAATTTCACGGAAAAACAATACACACGAGCTTCACAACACGCTTTTAAAAGAAGCCTTATTTGCATGTTCTGAGTGACGCCAGCTGCGCCACACTTATGCGCGGAACACGAAATTTCAATCGATGTCATCTTGCAGTTGTATAAACATGCCTACCAAATTTCGTTTATCTAACACAAGTCTTTCTTGGTGTTGGGATTTTTTTTTCCCGCCAGTGTATATTAGCTGCAAGCGAAAGAAAACTTTGAAAGTTTTATCAAGTATTGCTTGCAGCAGTTAATACTGCTAGTTACTGGCCAGTTAAATAAGGAAAAGTGAATATAGACAGCATAGGAGAAATCAGTGTGCATTATGGGTAATTGAAACGAAATCACTTCAAACCGTGGAAATTTTTTTTCGCCGTATGTCACACAGCCAAGTGTCACATTTGCCGATCTGAATTGTCAAAAACTTCTTTGCAAGGTAATTACTGATTTTATTTCGGTTAACCACAGTACATGTTGAAATTTCTCCTGTGCAGTTACCAGTTTCTTTTCTTTACGTAACCGACTATAGACAAAAGCCATTTACTTCAAGCCGGAAAATCTTTTGGAGTTTTTCTTTCTTTAGCAGCAAACTAGGGTTTCATTTTACCTGTTAGTACAGATCAGCGGTAGGCAACCGTCGATCGCGACAGACCGGCTGATCTCAAGTCCATTTTGAGTCGATCGTAGCAATATTTCGAACCTTGCTTTCTGTATGAATATAATTAATAAAAATTAATTTTGGCCTCAAATTTAGGTTTATCGTCCTCATCAAAAGTTATTTGAAAATTTTATTGTCACTGGAGATTTTTATAGACACTGTTATATTAATTTTAAAACAAGCAATATACTTGTGCCTGAAATTCTTAGCAAAACAATTTTAGCCATTCAATGCCTCCAGTTAAAAAGCATCGAAGTCTTTTTTGATAAGAGTTAACCTACAATTTGAAATCCGAAAAGTCCCAACTTATCCATGTATGTAACACATCCGTTTAAGTCAATAGTGTGTGCATCATGCCCCCCCCCCCCCACTCCCCACAAAGTTGATCTTGTGCTCACACCAAACTGGAAAAGTAGATCTTTCAGTCAATTTAAGTTGCCGACTGCTGGTATAAATGAATGAAAAGTTAAAGTTGAAGTTGCAGTTGATTTAGGAGGTTGGGTTGACCGAAGTTTCCTATATGTGATACCCGCTTTAGTGTACCAGCATCTCGTCACATAATAACCCCCCCCCCTTTCTTTTTTGGTTTTTCAAAATGAATAGAGCTTGCAACAACCTTACCTTATTCGTTTGCCAGAGATCCCCTTCCTTCCCACCCATAGTGAAGCTAGGAGCTTGGTAGTGAACGCTGTCTTTCGCTCCTACGGTTTCTGGAATGTTGTATGAATTGGGAGCTGAAATGGGAGAGAAAATACAGGTCAATTTTCAACAGATGTCCGTATGACTCATCCTGAATCTATTCAGTATGTATATCCTGTTCAGCCTGAATCTATTTTTTCACACTTGACAAAAAAAGTGCCTGCTTTAACTTCAATTAGAAATTTTTCACAAAAATATATGGTTTTGCTATGGTTTTCGCAATGTTAACATACTTTGGTTCCACTTAAAATACGGTTGGTAAAATAAATAATGTAATACTTCAAACTTAAGATAACGAAGGAATGAGAGCATTCATTATTTCATGTATTTTAGTTAACTGTACGCAATTTCGTTATTTCTTTAATCAAGGGCGAATGCAAGGGAGAGGCGATGGTGGCGATCGCCCCTCTCTTAGGGGACTCTTCCACAGCAGCTTTAAGATTTTGCAGTTCGAAAAAGGCAATTGTAGTTGATCTTTGATGATATAAAGGGAAAGGGTGCTGGGATTCGGGGCTCTGATCTGGAAACTTTTCGAAATGGTAGACAAAAACATTTGCTTTCAGTATGTGTTAACAAGGATACATGGCGAAAAAAATGGGCAAGTAAGAAAAAAAATCGATCGCCCCTCCCTTGGAACATTTCTGGATCCGCCCTTGTCTTTAATGATCACATTGCTGCCACTCCATAGGGTCATACTGTGTATCTTCTTTCTTGGGTGCAACCTATCTGGATTTTCTTTTTCGCTGTAAAATGAAAATCTTCTACAAGTAAGGTAAAAGTTCTACAGTACAGAAAAAATCTCTTCAACCAGAAAGGAAACTAAGAATTATTTAGATTTGAAATACTCTGCTCGGTTAAAAATATGGTACTTCTGTCTGTCTGTCCAGAATTTCGCTTAACTGACACGCTGGCATCAAATTTAGCGAGATAACGTTAAATTATCTTCCCATCCGTAGCCAAATGTCGAACAAGTCATGAGTAATTTAATGTTAGCTGTCCTTTAATTTATTGTACTCATATGGGAAAAATGGTTCTGCCTAAAAATTTGTGTGGGTGTTTTTTTTTTTTTGGTTAAAAATTATTTTACAAAAAACCATCACGATTATTTTTGTCTGGAAGCCGGTAAAACTCTTGGTATGCTTACGGAATTCACAAGTTTTTTCTCTTTGATAAAGAATGCATGTTCTCTAATAATGTGACAAACATGCAAAATATATGACGCAAAACAAAAACAAAATTATAAAAGCAGAAAGAAGGAGATCCATTCTTTATTGTTTATGACCCCCACCTACTCAGTCCAATTACCTGGTATATTATCGGGTTTCAGATCTTTATATTTAGCACCGAATGTATAACTTGGAGCCCCATTCAAGCATTTGTCAGCATTTTCTGGCGAATAAGAACCGGGTGCTAAAAGAAATATGATACCCAATGAAATAAACTAAAATATGCATGCAAAAATTTTCAAGCCCAATGTTTTTGCTCGCGCATTTTCCAAGCATTTAACAACAGACTTGTATTTTGAATAAAGGGAGCTTCTATAAGCAAAATATAACCATCACCTCCCAAGTTGCTCAGTTATTTACCTGGTATATCATCAGGTTTCAGATCTTTATATTTAGCTCCAAATGTGTAACTTGGAGTGGCATTCAAGCAAAAATCGACCTTTTCTGGGGAATAGGCGCCGGGTGCTAAAAAAAATATGATGCGCAATGAAACAAAATAAAATTGAAATGCATTATGTTCCAGCCTTACAGTTTGACAAAAGAAATAAAAAGGTGCATGCTTAAGTTAAAGTAATAAACTGATGTGATCAAAAACAAAGTAAAAATCATGCGTAAATTTTGAAACGGGTGCTTTGCTTATCAGCTGTAAACACTTGAGATTTGAATGATCTCGTATCAATTACTTCAAAAGTAGGAAGACTGCGCATTTAAAATTTATCTTGAATATTCTACAGTTATTTATTTGTTATTTGACCTTGACAGTGAGCTCGTTGACATGTTTAACAAGCAGTGATTCATAGTATTATACATTGCATTTACATATTAAATAAGCACTAAAAGTATGTCATTGGCATGAATCGTTGTTCTTTTTTTTAACGTTTTCTTGTACATTAAATACCCGGCTGCAAAAATTTTCGGATTCCGCAAATAACGTGAATGTGTGTTCATTTGTGTGTTTTAATAACTCCCAAATTTTGTTAATTCATTGCATGCTTTCTTTGCAGTTAATGGATGATTATTATGATATGAGCTTAATCTAACAAATTATAACTTTGAAACTAGGAAGGACAAAAGTTACATGCACCAAACTATTATTTGAGTAGCAAGTTTCACATATAGAGGAATGTGGGGCAAAGGTAAATGGGTAAAATAACTTACCTTTTTTAAATGGAACAAATTGGAAAATTTTCTTGAAAATTGCAGAACATAAAGAAAGAACAATTTATTTTGCAATAAAATTTGGAGTTTCATTCGGCCAATTAAGAATTTCCGCCCGCTCAAAAATTTAAGTTTGGAGTGTCCCTGATAGCAGTGGACAGGAAGAGTAACTTGAGAAATGGAGATTTGATATTCTTGCATAGATAGTTTATCAACGAGAGAAAAAAAGACGGATGTTAAAGACACTTTTTGCAAACTAGTAATGTAGGTTTTTAAATTTCAAAATCTGTTTGCTAATTTTAATAAAGAGATTTTTAAAAAAGCTTGGCAGTTGGGTATTAAGTTACACGTATTTACACAAAAAATAGGCTATGTGATTAAGATATTCAGATTATCAAGCAGTAATGCAATTTAAAAGTTACAAGCAAAGTTACATAGAAATAAAATGCAATAAATTAGTTCAACAATTTTCATATTATACAAAAACACGTTAAGAAAATAAGGATATATTTTCCTAACATAATGGTAGTTATGAAGCGTAACATTAATGCAATAATTAGGTTCAAATCAAACAGAAAATCTGCGAAAGCAATTGTTAGAAATATTACCAGGAATATCGTCTGGTTTTAGTTCTTTATGTTTTAGACCAAATGAGTAAGCAGGCGAAGACTGAAGAACGTTTTTTTCCACTTTGTCAACGTCATAAGCGCCAGGGGCTAAAAAAGAAACCGAGGTTCAAAATAAATTTGAAGAACAAATCATCTGCCTTGATTAATCATAGTTTCAGTATTTTTATTATTAAATTTCATACAAAACTACGAAGACTTAGAGGCACATTCATCTCTAACACGTTCGTGTTCAGTTCCATCGAACTCGTGTCTACCATTTCATTTCATTTCCCTCCAAGGTTCCCCGTACCTACCTACATACATTTAACCAGTTGGATTGGGCCCTGAAGAGTGTTCTAATTTTTGGTTCAGATCAGGAGCCGAACAAACCCTTGGTAGGTATGGCAGGTAAGCTCTTAAAGATATTGAGTAGGAATGGAAACTTGGAGGACTTAATCACCATGACTCATATTTAACGTATCCCAGCTACCATTAGTGAAAAATAGTGAATCTTTGTCTGGCTTGGATCGATCCCGGGACCCTCGGTTACGAGTCCGACGTCTTTCTGTTAGGGCTACCACTGCCTAATTCTGTCCACCAGTAACACAGCAAAAAAATATTTTAGATTGCACTGCTGAAACTGGGAGGGGGAGGGGTTGCATATAGGACCTTTTGAAGTGGAATACTTGATGCACAAGCTCTTAATGGTGCTATTTCGCCCCCTATCACACCTCAGGGCCAAAGCCCATATTCAGCCAAAATGGCTCTTATAGCGTTTCACCCTATAAGATGCCATATGCAACCTGCAGTTTTAACATCGCACCCCCAGAAGACAGCTTCTTGATGTGCTACTGGTAGATGGAAGTAGATTGAATCGAACACGTTCATTTGTGTTACAGATAAATATTAATTATTAACTTAGGTATCAGAGGAAAGTAGCAGTTTGGTACTGGAATGTTAAAAGCAAATTATTATGAAGCATGTTGTAAGAGAATAATCTTTCCTGAGAAATTTGAGAAATAGTTTCCACGCTTAAAGTCCAGTCTTGAATAAAATAAACAAATCTTACATTTTCAATAACTTCCTTTCATAAGAAAATCATCCCCCTCCAGCCTTCATTGAAAAGTATGGCTGTTTTTTCCAACGGATATCGACAATTATTAACCTTTTAACTGTGATGCCCGAGATAGTCTCGGGCACAGCCGGTTTTCGAAAATGTCACGCCCGAGTATTACTCGGGGTATTTTTTTTTTTTTTTTTGAGTGCATTGTATTGTTGTACCCGAATATATATCGGGAGACGTTTATTTCAGCTTCATCTCTTTGTCAAACCTGACTGTTTCTCGGGTTTGTGCTTGGTAAAGTGTTAAAAATCAAAATAACTTGACAGTTAAAGGGTTAAACAATGTTACAAGATGTATGGATACAGCTTTTTGTAACCTGTTATCACACGTGTGATGCAAGGCAAATCTGTGTTTAAAATGCGTTAGAAAATTTTACTTTTGAAACTTAATCAATCATGAATTCGTTTTTCGCTGAAATTATTAGTCTGTTACTTCAAAAATTGTATTTTTAACTCCCGCATTTTCTCCTTCTTTCTGGAACTCAAACTGGAAGCCATCGCGCAGCCAGTTTGAAACTTTTGTTTTAGAGTTGAAGTAGCAATATATAAAAGAAAAAAAATGTAATGTTCATTTACCAGGGATGTCATCAGGTTTCGGGTCTTTGTATTTGACTCCAAATGAATAACTGGGATTGGAGTCGAGTACTGTTTTGATACTCCTGTCTGGATCGTAAGCACCAGGAGCTGAAACACAAAGATATTTTAAATTAAATACGAACGTTTACCCTTTTCCTACTCTAAATTGTGCTATTCCAACAGTATAGATTCCTATTTTCTGTCAGCGTATTCTGTAAACTAAAACTAATATTAAACAATCCTTTTCATTTTCTGACTTCTTTTTTTTAAGTATAAAATTGAATAAAAACTACATATTACACAATAATCCTGCTGTAAAAGGGTAAAGAACAGTGTGTGCATAGTTCAGTTTATGAGATATTTGAAGAAAAATATTTCGGAATTCCCCACCAATAAAAACGATAAGTTGAAATTTGAAAGGTTTTTTTAGTGCTTTGTTTTCATCAGATACCAAATAAGCAAGCTTGCATAATAAAGTGCAGTAAATCACAAAAATGAAAAATTTACCGGACAACAGCCATGCCCGTCATTTAGGGGGTCAGGGGGGTCAATTGCCCCCCCCCCCCACTTAACTTTGAGAAATCAATGTATTTACATATAAATGGTCGTGGTTTTGGTGTTTTTCGATGAAATTGCATTGTGTTTGCACCCTTTGACCCCCCCCCTCCCTGGAAAAACCTGAAATGACGGGCCTGACAAGAGCATACTTGTATTTCGGGAAAACAATGAACCCCTTTTTAATGCAAAAGAAGCGATCTTATAGCTGGAAAAACATCCAACAAAAGGCGAAAATTTTGAATTTCATTATAAAATGCCAAAGGTCATCAATATCGGGATTTTTCTCGGATGTCTTTTCCTCCATTTACTCACTTCGTTTGCATTGAAAGAATGGTTTCTTGTAGCCCCGAAACACGTATAATCAGTTTACCTTCTAATTTTCTATGCAGTTTACCTTCTAATTTTCTATGCAGTTTACCTTCTAATTTTCCATGCAGTTTACCTTCTACCTACAAATTTTCTCTAATTTGTGTTTAATTCAAGCTGTTTCACATTTTTTTACATCTCAAGCAAAAAGGTATTTATTCAGTTCCAGCTTAATTTCGGTTTACATGTACTTTTTTAGGTCTCAGGCGAAAAGAAAGGAAAAAAACAAAAACAAACGCAGTAGTAATGAACGCTTTAAGTGTTTCAAAGTTTCGAATAAATATTTTGTATAGTATGGTAGCATTCCTTAAAACATCTTCATCTTTGAAGAGAGAAAATGCATTTTTTACTCTTAAATAAAAGTATGATTAAAAGAATGATTTAATCGTTTAGGAGTTAGTAGAGTTAGCAAGCTGTTTTCCAGCATTTGGGGGAAGAGCATCCTCAGAAAATTTCCCCATTACAAATGTTTTCTATAGAAAATACTTGTCCAAAAAAGAAAAATAAACATTCGCTACAGAAAAATTTTAATATTAGTACACTGTGCTCCAACAAGATTTTTTTTTTCAGGTTTTGTTTAATATCATAACTAGGATTTAATTTTAGAAGTGGTTATTTTCCCATGGATAGCTAATCTTATAAGATAAAAAAAAGCGTTGAGTAAAATTTTAAGTTTCAAATTTTTCAATTTAGTGTAGAGCATATACGAGTATATGCTATAGAGTAGCATATTTCTAATTCGAAGCACAATGTTAAAAAGGTTATACCAATATTGAACTACTTACTAATCTAAATGTAATCTTCTAACGTACTCACCAGGAATGTCATCTGGTTTTGGGTCTTTATGCTTAACACCAAAAGAGTAACTTGGATTTGAATCTAAAACAGTTTTGATACTCTTTTCTGGATCGTAAGCACCAGGTGCTGCAACACATAATTTATTTATTGTACCAGAAGAGTATTTTTTAAATAATTTTGAAAAAACTGCTCGTTAGCATTATTAAAAACTTTCATAATTGGAACTATTGAATTCTATCTTTCAGCGTACTCACCAGGAATATCATCTGGTTTTGGATCTTTGTGCTTAAGACCAAATGAGTAACTGGGATTTGAATCTAGAACGGTTTTGATGCTCCTCTCAGGGTCATAAGCACAAGGTGCTGAAAAATATTTTTGATTTCCAAATTATTTTTTCTCTTCACTTATGAAATTAAATTTTTGTTTTGTAATGAAATTGTTTACTACAACCTTGCAAAGAATAAGTTTAAGGATTTGCCTTCCAACGTACTCACCAGGAATGTCGTCGGGTTTTGGATCTTTGTATTTAAGACCAAATGAGTAACTGGGATTTGAATCTAGAACAGTTTTGATGCTTCTCTCCGGATCATATGCACAAGGGGCTGAAAAATATTTTTAATTTTCCAAATTAATTTTTCTCCTCTTTTATGAAATTAAGTTTTTGTTTTTTAGTAAAACTGTTCACTACAACTTTGAAAATAACAAGTTAAGGATTTGCCTTCCAACGTACTCACCAGGAATGTCGTCTGGTTTTGGATCTTTATATTTAAGACCAAATGAGTAACTGGGATTTGAATCTAGAACGGTTTTGATGCTCCTCTCTGGATCATAAGCACAAGGTGCTGAAAAATAATGTTTTTTAGTCTCGAACTGATTTATTTCTTGTGAACGTTAAGTTACTGTAACTAAAGCTTTTAAAAAACGAGTGATATTTCTCATTTCAAATCAAAAAATTAAATATTTGAAAGTTGTCCTTTGGAGAACTCACCAGGAACATCGTCTGGCTTTGGATCTTTATATTTAAGACCAAAAGAGTAACTGGGGTTGGAGTCTAGAACAGTTTTAATACTTTTTTCTGGATCATAAGCACAAGGTGCTGAAATGTAAAGGTCAGTTTTTTAGTAACCTTACAAAATGTTGTTTCTTATTTCTTTTTTTTTGCATTTAAAAATGTTCTTTTTTTATTTTTAGATCTTAAATAAAATTTATAAACCTAAATTATAGGTGAAATATTTTAGTGCCGTCTTCTGAATTACTCACCAGGAATGTCATCTGGTTTTGGATCTTTATGTTTTTGTCCAAAAGAATAACTAGGGTTAGAATCTAGAACTGTTTTGAGGCTTTTCTCTGGATCATATGCACCAGGCGCTATTAAGAAAAATAAAACCTATTACTTTTGCTGATAAATTTTTCTTTATTATTTTCAAACTGATATTGGTAAGATTATTGATATTTTTTAATTAAAAGAACTACTTATTCTTTCAAGGTACTCACCAGGAATGTTATCTGGTTTTGGATCTTTATATTTAAGACCAAAAGAGTAACTGGGATTGGTATCTAGAACAGTTTTAATGCTTTTCTCTGGATCATAAGCACAAGGTGCTGAAATATAAAGGTCAGTTTTTTAGTCTTCTTACAAATTTTTGCAATAAAATTTCTGAACTTAAATTTCAAGTGGAATATTTTAGCTTCGGTTTCCGAATTACTCACCAGGAATGTCATCTGGTGTGGGGTCTTTGTGTTTTTGTCCAAAAGAATAACTAGGGTTAGAATCTAGAACTGTTTTGAGGCTTTTTTCGGGATCATATGCACCAGGCGCTATTATGGAAAAAGAAAACCTATTAGTTTTGCCAACAAATTTTTCTTTATTGTTTTCAAAGTGATGTTGGTAAGATTATTGAATTTTTTTTAATGAAAAGGACCGCTTTTTCTTTCAAGGTACTCACCAGGAATGTTATCTGGTTTTGGATCTTTATATTTAAGACCAAAGGAGTAACTGGGATTGGAATCTAGAACAGTTTTAATGCTTTTCTCTGGATCATAAGCACAAGGTGCTGAAATATAAAGGTCAGTTGTTTTAGTCTTCCTTCATTTTTTAAGTAAAATTTCGAAATTTGAGTGCTGTTTTCCAACTTACTCACCAGGAATGTCGTCTGGTCTGGGATCTTTGTGCTTTTGTCCAAAAGAGTAACTAGGATTAGAATCTAGAACGGTTTTAAGACTTTTTTCTGGATCATAAGCACCAGGTGCTACAAGGAAAAGGGAAACCTTTTATTTTTGCAAGCAAATTTTTCTGCGTAATTTTTAAATTTATGTTGGCAAGGTTCTCATTGCAATTTTTAGAATTGAATAACTTATTCTTTCAAAGTACTCACCGGGAATGTTATCTGGTTTTGGATCTTTGTATTTAAGACCAAATGAGTAACTGGGATTGGAATCTAGAACAGTTTTAATGCTTCTCTCTGGGTCATAAGCACAAGGTGCTGAAATATAAAGTTCAGTATTTAGTCCCCCAACAAAACCCGTAATATATATAGTTAGATATCGAATAAAATTTCTAAACTTAAACTCCAAATAAAATATTTCAGCGCTGTCTTCTAACGTACTCACCAGGAATGTCGTCTGGTTTGGGGTCTTTATGTTTAAGACCAAAAGAATAGCTAGGATTAGAATCTAGAACGGTTTTAAAGCACTTTTCTGGATCATATGCACCGGGCGCTGTTGAGGAAAAGAAAATCTTTTACTTTTGAGGATAAATTTCTCTTCACTATTTTTTAAATGATGAATTTAAGATTCTTCATTGTAATTTTTTCAATAAAAAAAAATTTCTTCGTTCAAAGTACTCACCGGGAATGTTATCTGGCTTTGGATCTTTGTATTTAAGACCAAAAGAGTAACTAGGATTGGAATCTAGGACAGTTTTATTACTTTTCTCTGGATCGTAAGCATTTGGTGCTGAAAAATAGAGTTCAATGCTTAATCCTCCAATCGGTTTATTTGTGTGCTTTAATATTTATGTATTTCCAGTTTTTTACTGCCAAATAAAGTTTCTAACTTAAATTTCTGAAAGAAACATTCAAATATTGTCTTCTGACGTACTCACCAGGAATATTGTCTGGTTTCGGATCTTTGTGTTTCTGACCGAAAGAGTAACTTGGATTTGAATCTAGCACAGTCTTAAGACATTTTTCTGGATCGTACGCACCAGGTGCTATTCAGAAAAAGAAACGATTTCAGCTTGACAGAGAAATTTTCCTTGATTTTTTCAAGTGATCTTGTTAAGCTTATGTATAGTTAATTTTTGATTTCAAAAATCATTCTTATGACGTACTTACCAGGAATGTTATCTGGTTTTGGATCTTTGTATTTAAGACCAAAAGAGTAACTAGGATTGGAATCTAGAAGAGTTTTAATACTTTTCTCTGGATCGTAAGCACCAGGTGCTGAAAAATAGAATTCAATGCTTAATCCTCGAAACAGTTTACTTGTGTGTTTTAATATTTATGTAATACAGATTTTTTTTACTGCCAAATAACATTTTTAACTTAAATTTCGGAAAGAAACATTAAAATCTTATCCTTTGACGTACTCACCAGGAATATTATCTGGTTTAGGATCTTTGTGTTTCTGGCCGAAAGAGTAACTTGGGTTTGAATCTAGCACAGTCTTAAGACATTTTTCTGGATCGTACGCACCAGGTGCTATTCAGAAAAAGAAACGATTTTAGCTTGAAAGAGAAATTTTCCTTGGTTTTTTCAAGTGATCTTGTTAAGCTTACGTATAGTTAATTTTTGATTTCAAAAATCATTCTTATGACGTACTTACCAGGAATGTTATCTGGTTTTGGATCTTTGTATTTCAGCCCAAAAGAGTAGCTCGGATTTGTATCTAGAACTGTTTTTATACTTTTTTCTGGATCGTAAGCACCAGGGGCTAGAAGGAGTAACATGTATATTTAATCTAAAGCATTTTCTTTTTATTTCTTAAAAGAAATAAACTGCTTTTCTGGTCAAATTTCTACGCCTATAAATTTCAAGATGATGGATTCATAAGCACAGAACGAAACAAAATTTAGTGTTACTTTTTGCCAATTTATTTGTCTAAGAAATTTTACGATTTAAATCTATGCGAATTCTTGAAATTATTCTCAATTTTTCAGTATATTATGTTGTAAGTCTTTTTCTCCGTTGTTATCGTATATTTTTGTAAAGGTATTGGAAGAAAATATCTCCTTTTTCCCTTCCATCTACATATGATCAAACCGCTGCAAAGTAGATGTTCAGTTAGCAGTGCTTTCTGACATGCAAGCTGTAATTTGCAAGGCTATTTTATCTATGTGTGATAGGAAGAAACGCCAAGTTACTTGTTTGAATGGTACGTGTTTTTAAAAACAGAAAAAAAATCGAAATAAAGAAAATAAAAACTAAATTACTCACGGTAGAAATATAGAATTGTTTCGTGGGATTATAGTATTTGATACTGGCCGAAATTACTAGGGTAATTTTATTTTCTACCTGAAATATCTGTGTTGAAAGTCGTTAGACAGAAAAAAATTACCTGTGAAAAACTGTTCTTCTGTTTTGAAAAATTTCAACTGTTTGTACAACATTACTCAGGAAATTTTTTTTCTTTTTTTCAATAACTGTTAAAATAAGATTTCAGGGTACAATGGATAAACTATGTATTTGAAAATCTATTGCGAAACTCCTTTGTGAACTACTTGGGGGGAGGGGTATTTTCCCTCTTTTCTCATATTTTAGGGAAAGTTTGATCTCCTAAGTCCTCGAATCCAGAAACTATCTACTTAACCTGATGGCATTTTATTACATTAAACGACATTGATAAACTCATGTTTGTGAAAATTGCAACACCATGAAGAAATCGTCATAATTGAATGAAATTTAATGCACAGCTGAGTAGTGGTACAAATAAATGATTAAACTTTAAAAGCCGACAAACAATAAAAAAAATTTAAATTAAATATTTTATGTAGCCACCACGCGCTGCAATAAGTGCTGCTACGCGACGTGGCATGGAGTCAAACAAATTTTTAATGCCTGCCTGATCAAGAGCATTCCATACTGTTTGTATGCTTACCCAAAGTTCATCTGTAGAAGCAATAGGACGAGGATCACGAACGAGAAGCCGACCAACGAAATCCCAGACAGGTTCAATCGGCTACATATCCAGGGAATACGCTGGCCAGGGAAGGAGCTGTACCTGCTGCGATGCAAGGAAGGATTGAACAGCCCTAGCGACATGAGGGCGGGCATTATCCTGCTGAAATAAGGCGCCAGGCAAGCCTTGAAGGAAGGGGACAGCTTGGGGCTGTAGAAATTCACTGATATACCGGTTGCTGTTCAGGTTACCCACAATTCGTAGCAATTGAGATCATCCGTGATATGATATGGCACCCCAGACCATGACTCCAGGGGAGTGTCATGGTCACCACTGCGACGTTTAACAATGCACTCTGGAAGGTGGCGTTCATCGGCATAGCGTCGAACGCGAATGCGGCCATCATGGTACCACAAATTAAAGCGGGATTCGTCAGAAAACGCAACATACTGCCAATCAGCACGCCAGTCCTTATGCTGATTGGCCCATTGTAGCCGCAGGCGGCGTTGGTTTAGCGTGAAGGGGATCCTGTATATAGGAGTCCTTGCGCGCAGTCCACGCTGCAGCAGACGTCTACGAATTGATGAAGGCCACAATGAAACACATGTAGCTATTGAACACTGTGCTGCCAGTTGTCTAGAAGAAGCTGTAAGGTCCGTCAGCACCTTGAGAATCAGGTGTCTATCATCACGCTCTGACGTGACATTTCGGGATCCACTCCCGGATTTCCGAGCTGTCCGACACTCGTCCTGCCACTGCTTCCAAATACGCAACACTTTGCTGCTGTTACGCTGCACACGAGCGGCTACTTCACGATAAGACAATCCAGCTTCACAAAGGCAGATGATCCTCCCCCATTCAAACTCAGTAAGTTGCTGTAACCTCGCTCTTTGTCGTCGAAGACGCATAATCAACGTCTAAGCTAACGTTTATCACAAGCAGATAACCACCTATAATTATACACGCCTTGATGCAGCCGTCTATTTATTCGGATACATTCGGCGTTCAGAGGGCGCTGCTCAGCGCATGCATGCGCTACAAAGTTCTAATCATTTGCATATCATACCCTACTTAGCATTTGCTGAAAATTTTAGCTTATTCGCGCAAGTCCTTCATGGTGTTGCAATTTTCACAAACATGAGTTTAAAAACTACAATTTGTGTTATTCAATGCAAGTCACCTAGTTAATATCGGTATAGTAATACGTGTTTCATATTTATCAATTACGTTACCCTTACTTAATTCTAAGCGTTCTGAGGACAGATGAATCCATCATCAAAATCAAGGGCAACTATTGAAATTTCGGTCTTAAGGTTTAGATCGTACTCACCAGGAATGTTATCTGGTTTAGGATCTTTGTGTTTAAGACCAAAAGAGTAACTGGGATTAGTATCTAGAACTGTTTTGATGCTTTTTTCAGGATCATAAGCTCCGGGTGCTAAAACAAAAGTTCACCTTAGTAAAACACATATGTTTTTTGAAATAATATTCAATACTTTTGTTTGCATGCTTATTGTATGAAAAGTGGCTCAACAAATGAAAATATCTGGTTTTATTAATTCGTTTTTTATTTTTCGAAACATATATTCACTTAAAGTTTTCATGCAAAAAAAAATTCTTCCATTCAAAAATGTCTTGTTACGTATTTAAAATCTTTCCACGGATTTGTTTAGTCAAAACAATTATTTTTAAGTTAAATTCAATAACTTTAAGTCATATAATTGAGATAATTTATTTTCAAACTTAATAATTTTTGTATACTGAAACTATTGAAAGTAAGAAGTATGTTTTTACTGCACATACTTACAGCTTCAAGTCAATGAATAATATAATTATGCTATTCTTGCCTCAACATCATAAGGAAAATCGATTGGATTTTTGAGTTTTATTAATGCTACCTGTTATTCATGAAAAGTTGACTATAGCTAATTTAGAAAATGATTTGCAATCAGCTAATTAGTCTATTTTGTGCAATTGCTGTGATTTGTGTTCCTTAAAGTTGCTATTCAAGTAATTTTTTATGGGCATAGCGACATATCGTTTAAAATTATCCAACATTGCAAATACTATTTCTTTGACTGTTAGTAAAACGTGGTTGTTAAGTGAGGTTATGGATGTCTGTAAGAAAAAAAAGTGAGACTATGATAATGATAATTATTGTAAAGAGAAATTCTGATTTTTTTTTTTTTTTTTTGTATTACAGCGTGGTTACGATTAATTCAAGTAGCGATTTTTCACTAGTTATCTGACATAAAAATTAATATGCTTGTTACATTCTCAACTTAGTAGTGATTAGTAAAATTAGTTACCAGGAATATCATCAGGTTTTAGTTCTTTATGCTTAAGGCCGAATGAGTAAGCAGGTGAAGACCTTTGGATGCTTTTTTCTACGTCGTAGGTTCCAGGGGCTGCGGCAAAAATCAAGTAATTTATCAGAAAAATAGTGCACTCACATTTTAAAAATATTAAGTATTAGTATTAAAAGTTCAAATAGAGTAAAAGAGGAAGTGAGTCAATGAGTCAAATGAGTGAGAGAGGTGTCAAATGCTGCCTTAAAATTTAAACATTTAGTGTTTTTTTTTTTTTTTTCAATATTTTTAAAACTGCAGTTATGTATTGTACGCAACTTATACAGTTACTCAGAGCATCTTTCAGAAAAGCCGGACGATTTCGGGCCTCTTTTTTATATTGTGGTATATTTTTGAATCCTAAAGAAAAGAATTCTTACTTTATAACCTCTCCAGAAGAATGCATCCCTGGGACTTCGTTTTTTTTTTTAGTTTATTAGATTAAAAAATAAAACAAAGAAGTGGCGCAAAATTATCCGAATTGGCCCAAAAATACCCTAAATGGCGGCAAAAAAAAAACCCAAAAAAGAGAAAATACTCTGTTAAATCACGTCCACAACTAAAACTTTCATTAGCGCACTGCACCCCGGATCCCTTAATTTTCAAAAGCGCCACGAATAAAACAATACCCTGAGCAAGAACTAAGCAAGAATTGACGATCAAAACAACAGCTTAGTGAAACAACTATCGTTTAGCTGTATTAAATGATGAAGTTATATTTTAAAGTCTATCGTGAAGAAAACTGCAAACAATTACATAAACTAACAGCAAAAGAAAAGAAAGAAAAGAAAAACGAAAAAAAAAGGGGGGGGGGGCATCAAATCAGAAAGAAATCACACTCCTCTCTCAAGCTGAAATATAGTCAGCAACGTTTTTGCTTTATGTTTTTAAAAAATTACATCCACAAAGTGTAATAACTTAAAGAAATATTCTTTCAACAGAAACCAGAAACTCAAATATGTCCTTTTGATGGCTCTACCACCATAATTTTATTACATTAACTAAACATTAACTAAACTACTGGAATTAGAATTACTGAATTACAAGAGGTTAGCAACGTAACTTCAACTCACCTGTGTTCTAAGAAAATAACGTTTTGTTCCCCAAATAAAAATATACGTAATTGTATTTATTATTCGCATGATTATTTTTGTTTGCATTTTTCTTGAAAATATTACTTGATGTACTTCTTTACGCTAGTGATCACAAAGAACTTTAAAATTTCGCAATAAAAAAGGTACGCATATGGAATCATCAAAACAAACTATGCAGAGGTATATGGGGCAAAGTTATAGGGTAAAATAGTTACTCAGTTTTCAAAACCAGCTATCTGGCAATATTCTATATCTACTTAACGAAATATGTGGTTGATTCCAGTAAATACAGTACTTGTAGTTGTTTCTGAAGATGAAGGTGATAACATCAAATATGCAGGTGTAATGGAGAATACAGGAAGATGTTGCGGGTGTGACAGTCGCCTTACAGTCGCATCTGCAGCACTAACCTTTTTTTACTAAGCACAACATTTATTTTGAAAAATTTGACACTTTAAATTATGACAAACAGATTAAATTATGATTACACTTATATTCAAATATATGAAAAATAAAAAGCCATACTTTAAAATTCTGGGGGAAAAGGCAAATGTATGCTTAAAAATGTCATGCTTATGAAAATGGATCAAGCAAAGTATAGAACAATTAACTGCAGCACAGAATAAAGGGAAAATCAAAGTTACTGCAAATTAAAAAAACCTTTTATCAGTGCTTACTTTTGTCAACTTAGAAATTAAGTAATTCGAGTGACTTTGGGTTAGAGCGGTAAAAGAACGAGTTTTGGGTTGAAAAGTTGTTTTCTCTACCGTTGTACTGCTTTGGCAGAGGAATAACTTTTACAGATTTCAAATGCTTTTCTTGAAAATTAACATACTAACGCAGTGGTTTGCTAACTTTTTGTACCATCTTCCGCTTTTTTTCACGCAAAAATTGTTCTGCACCCTTCAATTCTCATAATAGTCTGATTTCATAAATACTATCATGGTGTTACATTTTACTTAATCGAGAGGAAAAACAAGAGCATATTTTATACAAAACGGTTTTCATGTACTAAAACATTATAAGTATTGATAGTTTGAATTAACTCACCAAAAAAGCGTAAAAAATTGCAGAAAAATAGATGTTTGAAATAAAACATTAGTGAAATATTGTGGGTCATTCCATAGAAATGTCAACCTCAGCCGAAGAAAAAAAATACCGAAGCGATAAAAGTATAAAAAAAAAAGAAAGAATAATAATAAATAAATAAAAATCATACAACATAAGAAGTTAAAAAAAAAATTGAAAAAATTTGTAATTATAACTGAGATTAGCCATAATAAATAGTTTTTGGTGTATTTACTGCTTGTTATTCGATGTATTCGATGGTTACGTTAGTCACGTTACGTTAGTCACACTCCATCTCGAGTAAAAGTGACACTTAAGACTAAAAAAAAATTAAGATTTAATAAATGTGTTTTATGTTTTTAAAAGCCAACTTTACACAGTTTTCAAATATATCATTCAATTTTTAACACTTGCTTAACTTTGAGAAATTTTTGCCTCACAACATGAGCATTCATTTTCAGGGTTGCAAAAATGTTACGTTAGTCACGCTGCTGTTTTGGTTGAAAAAATATCTACTGTCAGTAATTTTGCTCCAAATTCTTAGTAGACATGATACATAGATACCATGTACATTTTAAATCCACCAGCATAACTAAAAAATATTTTTTACCCTTTAAGTTACAAGTAAAAACAGTTAAAAAATCATCTCTGAATGTTATATTAGTCACTATGGAATGACCCTAGTACAATATTATTGCGATGGGCGGCATTATTTTTCAGCGCAAATTGTCTCAAACCATAGTGTCACTGAAATGATATCAATGCTTAGTGGCTTAGTGACAAAAATGATGGAAAACTGATAAATTTATTAGCAAAGAAAAAAATCTGTAGAATGGTCTGTAGCCGAAGTACGTGACATTCTTTGAGCGATCCCCAGTTAGTTCTTCTTCATACGAAAAAAACGATAGCATTGTGAACGTGACTGTACGTGAAAAGTAGTAATGTTCCTTTGTCCCTTAGGGTGCATCTTGTAATTTCTAATAAATAGTTTTATTAGAATTTCTCTAATAGTTAATTTTATAAAAGTTTGTCACTTTATGGAGATAACCTGTTCTGATGCAACACTATTTTTGTGCAATTTAAACAATTATTATTTTAACCAGATTTGATCCAATCAGTTCAATCAACTTTAGGCGACTTATTAGAAAGCTGTTTCATAGTAATATTTATCTATTATTTAAAGCGATTCTATTTTGCACCTGCACTTAATGAAGAAAAAAAGCTCAGAATTTTCCTCTTTTCAATGCTTATGTTACGTTTTACAATTTCTAAGGTTTTTGTGTCATTATTTACCGAAGCCTTGACATGTTAGATTATTATTATCATTTTTATTATTAGTCCAATCTAAATTTGAAATTTATATTCATCCTTTCTATTCTTCTCATTCCATTTTTTTTAATTTTTAAAGTTCAATAATAAAACGTAATAAAAATATTTAAAAAAAAAATTGAACCTACTTCAGAACATCAATCGGCAAGTACTCTAAAAAGTAAAAAATAATTTTATTCTTTGAACACCATCTATACTACAGTTAAACATAAGTTTTGAAGTCGGTGCAAAAACTCTAAATAGAATCATACGAAACTATAATTCAGCTATAAATATGAATTTCAATGAATCCAGGTTCTTAAATCACATTCGCACACACTACATTGCCAACCACATATTTATGTAACGGTACAAATATTCACCTCTTAATTTTCAATGTTTTCTCTGAAAAATGTTGGCAAATTGTAGTTAAACATAATTTTACCTATAGTTTTTGCGCCGACTTCAAAACTTATGTTTAAATGCAGTATCGATGGTATTCAAAGAATAAAATATTTTTTTACTTTTTAGAGCACTTGCTGAGTGATGTTAATAAGCCGAGTGAAGAAATAATGTAAAATAATTAGTAAATTACAAATTTTATTACTGTCTCTGAAATGAAACTTTTTAAAATCATTTCTTAAAATGATCAGTTATTTACTTGAGGTGTGTCGTTTTTGCGAATTATTGCTGTTTGCGACTGAGCCAACACAAATCGCGTTTCATTTCCCATGAGTTACAGAGATCAGAAGCTCTTTGAAAAATGTTCCAGATAAAGAGCAGTTTACTACAAAAAAATTGCTC